>KZ652373.1:16029-36050 GCA_001010745.2 Gerris buenoi | reverse complement strand
ATAATGTTATTTTTTTTTTTTTTTTGTTTATTGAAAAGGGAAAAATGTCTTGAAAATCTTCAAGTTTGTTTAACAATGTTAAACGAAAAAAAAAAAAAATATAATACAAAAAATGTAAAACAAAAAAAAAATATATAAAAATATTCTTTTATATTTCTGTCGGTTGAAATTACATCAGAGTAAAAGTCAGTTTTGGTTTTATTTTGAGTTGTTGAAATGCCTCTTCAAACTTCATCCTCTTTTTTTCTCCAATGGGATGTTGAAGACGTAGAATGGTGGCGAGAGGAGGGTTGAAGCATTTCAAACGGGTAAAAATATTTTTCCAATATTATGCCTCTGGTTTCGAGTGGATCGAAACAGGGAAGGAAGAGGACTTGATTAAACTTTTTAAGTTTTCTTTTCTTTTCTCTTTTTAAGCGGGTTTGAAAAAAAGAGTACAGAAAAGAGATGGGGGGGGGGGGGAAGGAAAAAGGTATATATAAGAGAAGAATATTGAGGGAGAAGGGTTGGTGTGTCTTGGAAACGAGGGTGGTGTTGCTATGAAGGGTTCAAGAGTAGGGTGATCCACCATGATAAAACTTATTAAGTACCGTGGAGGGGAAACTTGGATCCCCTTCCAGCCAAATACCTTTCAATTTGTGGAACTGTGGAGAGAGCGATATAAAGCTTTCGAGTACCTCCATCCCTGCCAAACCTCGTATCTCTCCCACTCACTCCCCCTTTATACTAATCTAATCTTTCCTTTTCCTCTTATCATGAAGTGAACCTTTTTTTCCCCCGGCCCCTTTCGCTATTTAATGTGTTTCGAGAGCTCTCGCACACTAAGGTCTTACACAAGCTCCCAATAAAAATACCCTTCAAACCCCTCCCCTTTACTCTTATATATATATGCTTCGATGCTTTCCTCTTCAAAATAACATAACCAATAACCTTTATTTTATCCATCCTTAGAGTGGAAAAGAGAAAGCAAAATATTATTAAAGCCATTTTGTTAATTAATGTTTTGTTTGGATAACGGATTGTTCAAAATCGAAAATTGTAATGTCAAAATCGTTAACAAAATTAGCGACGAAGCTTTGAACAATCAGTTCTCCAAACAAAACATTCTTTCTGTTTTTCTTGATAATTTGCTACATTGTTATATTTGTTTTGAGATACGTTTAGCGGGGTTTCTATTCTCTTGTGTCTATCTAAAATGATTCTTTGTCTATCCTTTAGATTGTATTCAGGAAAAAATGGTGAGATCATTGTTTGATTTCCTATAAACACTAAAAAGCAAAATTCTATCCTCACTTAAACTCGTATATTCCCTTATTTTATTTGACCAATAAGACATCTGAGTTCCTTGTTTGAATTATTATTCTAATTAACTTACCGCGCATGTAAATAAGTAACCAGACCACCAACATGGTTTACATTTTAATTTAATAATCACAGTGTTAATATAAATAATAATCTTTAATAAAGTTTGGACCAGAAAAACGGCTTTTAGAATTAATGTGTGATGCATGTTTGGACACCCATGATTACAACAATACTTCATTATTAACTATCATTTTTCCCCAACATTAATTTCCCTAGTATCAGTACAATGTAATCAATATACTTTTAAATATTTTGATCCATAAATAAATTTCATCTATACTTTATTCGCCTTCTTACTTACCCAATTGAATTTTATGTGTAAATGTCCATTTAACCCCTCCATTTAGGTACTCATTTCAATATGGGTTTTTCGTACGACGCTCTCTAACCCGTAACTTCCTGAATTTTATTCAGTTAATTTTTCAATAAAACACTATAGGTACTTCAACACAATCTTAACTTATTTAATTATTATTTACTGTATTCAAAAATAAAAATAAAAACCTATCAAATGAATTACTTTAATTTGTTTTATTTGTTTAGGACTTGAAGGTCAAGTACAAGAAACATCGAAGGATCTCTACTGGTTCTAAAACTAGCGACATCACATTGAGACTGATTCTTCAACAACACACTGTTTCTGATTAGATGTATCCTGGTAACTCTGTAGTGGTTGAATTAACTACATATTTAGATGGTTATCAATGTACATTTTCCTTTTTTTATGCCTTCTATCTTTAATAATTCTCCATAAAATATATCGATATTTAGATGTCACTTTTTTTCTGGAGAAGTATTTCTGTATATGTTGGATTATAGCATTACTTCGGCAGGTTGGCTCTTTTTAGAAAAGAAATATTTAAATTATTGGACTAACGCTAATAAATCATTCTATAATTTATTATTTGTATGGTTCATTTAATGTTTCATATCATTATTTTCTCTTTTATTGTTACCAAGCTGTATAACAAATTATTTAATCTCAAGACTGTATTAAATCATATTATTTTTAATAATCAATCAATCATCCAACCCAGTCCTCCACAACGCGACTTCCTAGTTCCTTTCGTTCAAAACCTAGCCATTACTTATTACATTATTGTTTTAACTCATCACAATCCCATAATTTCGTATTCATCATCATCTCCTCACACCCTAGATAACCTTTTCCGTATACTAAAACGCCAGAGGCTTACTGGATCTTCTCGGACAATAAGTAAACTGTGAATTTTAAATATCAAATCGATTTTAATATTGTAATATTTCTATCAATTTTAAATGTAACTTGGAAACTTGTACTCAATCATTAAGATGTCAATTTATTAAATCATAACATTCATGCTACTAACCCGTCAAATAATATTGCACTTTAGTATATATTACAATCTATTTTACAGGTATAATGAACAAATGAAATAAATGAATGTTAAAGTACTGTTATTATAATATTGTAAAAACACTTTTTTAATGCCTATTAGCTTTTTTATAATTTTTATTTAATCGAATACTGAATATTAACTTTAATTGGTAACTTCAGTCAGGCCCCTCATCAAGCAATTTATAAAATAGCTTTTCTGTACGTTCGCAACAGGACTTTTACTCAATTAACAGTTTTTACCTATGCCATGCCTCTTTACAAAACGAATACTTATAGCGACACTCTAGTTCTTAGAATAGAAATTTGTCATCAATATCTCTCATTATCACCTCACCGAACAATTATATAATTTAACAAGAAAGATTTTTTTACTGAAAATAAGTAATATAATTTTATTTAGTCAATTTTAATTTCATCTTAATAAGAAATAAATTTTTATTTTTATTTGCAGAATAAGTGTTCACCAATATTAAGTCCGATGTTCTGTTTATCTAACGTATTCTTTCAATAAGTGTATACTACATACTTTAATTATATTACGTACCAACATCGCTGAAGATATGCTTAAAAATAATCGGAGAAAAATTCGATTAGCTTTTACTCTTAACTTGTACATAACTGAGGATATTCAATTTGTTCATTGTTATTTATTTTTAACATTAATGTAATCTCTTTACAAATATATTTCTCCATAGTATTTGTTCAATTCTTCTTCGAAACAGAGTTTAAGTTTAGAATTATTAGATATTAAAAAAAATATATTGTATACTTGTAAATTAAATAAACAAAATTTATCTATATATATTTAAAGAAAATTAAAACATAATTTATAAAAAAAAAGCTTGTACAAAGGCTAAACTATTATTGTCTAGTGTTTAAAGTGATAATATATTTTAAGTGTTTCCTGCTCTTATCTCTAAATATATCTCATGTATCTGAATTCTTATTTCTTTCCTGAATGGCAAAATAGCATAAATTGTAAGAAGTTTGAATACTGTAAAAAATAGTTTGTTTCTAACCTAAAATGTATAAATTAAAGTGAAAAAGCCTTTTATCTAAGTTAAGATATAGTTTTTTTTTTAAATTTTCAGATAATTTATTGCATTGGAATTATTGCCAAAAGTTGGGTCACTAGTTTATATTATTGTAGACTTTCCTAATTATTTGTTTCGACCTTGGACAAAGAGCTTACTTAAGCTGAATAAAATTGATATAAAAGAGCTAAATTTTTTGAAAAGTGATAATAAGAAAAACTTAAACTAATGATAATGGCTAATTAATCCATTTCACTGATAATGGAGAGCCATGCAGCGGTCAAAATTAGTTTTTATTCGTAATTTTGACTGAGCTTTGGTATATTAAATTAGAATTATTAGAAAAAAGATAAAACAGCGAATAAATAAACTCTGCAAGTCGGGACCGTCAATTATAAGGTCTAAGTTCAAATCCCAGCCACGGAGTGTATTTTTCTTTGTTGTCTCACTATTATAATTATAATTTAATTTAAAAATGCTTCCCAAAGAACGTTAAAATCTCTTGTACAGTGATAAAGCTATCAAAGTAAAAACACAATTGTTGTTATTCATCACAATTTTTTTTTCACTTTTGTAAGTTAACCATTTTTTCCTCTTCAGAAGACATGAGATGTCACAGTTACGTTAGAAAATTAGAATTCAGTTGTCGACTTGTGATTTTTTACAACACAATTTATTGCATCTATGAATCTATTTAATATGCATAAAGTTAAATGTGTTTACCTGATAATAATATAAGTTTTTAAAATAAACACACTTGAAAGGTGTTTTCAAGATAAGAAGCTATGTAGATTAAAATTTTTATTGTAGGTTTTTTTCTTTGAGAAACCCAATTTGTTTATAAACATATTCTTTAAGAGAATTTTACTCCGTTTTTTTTTTTTTTTTTTTTTTTTTAAATAAGTAGCTTTTATTAAAATGAATTTGACATATATATTTTGCCTACAGTGAAATGTAAGGAGGGTGAATGTAATTGAAGAACTATATTATCAGTTAATATATTGATTACAGAAGTCTAATTTTGGGTACTTTTTCGGGAGTCACAGTCGACTATACATATTTAGAATGAATTAGTTTTTTTTTTAATTTAAAAATTATTTAATTTTATGATAAATCGTTGTACAGTTTTTTAAAAAAGTTATTATTGTTAAATAAAATTACATAATGTATGTATTATTTTACCAAAACTTTGTAGATTCTGTAAAGAAAAATATTTAACTTATAAGCTTATTATTAGTGTTATTCTTATAATTATTTTTAATTTTCTTTTTCTTTTTATTTAATCATATATTTATATTGTACAAATATTCACAAATTCACTCATTTTAATTTTTGTCTAAGTTTCTATTTTGTTATCAATTACAAATAATGTTAATGTCACAAATAATAAGGGATTTTTTTATTTTTCTTCTCAACTAATGATACAAAAAATATATTAATAATTATACGATTTCAGATTAAGCCCTGATAGCCCTATCAACTTATCCTTTACAAACATCATATTTTGCACACATCCTAAGTTTGAAAAGAAACGTCTTGCCGTCTTGCATTATATCAAATTATTCTAGAATTATAAATGATAGAGAGTGTAAAAGCCGAGTTCTTATTTTTACTTATATTTTTAACATAACACTTAAAGTTATTTACTTCTTTTATACACATCTTGACCTTCAAATGATCTTTTTTGGTGAAATTTGATTAATGTATTTATGAGTAGTGTTACGTAAAACTATTGCCAATCAACATAACTAAGCCTTAATAATGCAATATTCAAATTCACGAGGAAAATAAAATGTTCCAACTAATAAACAGTATATTAAAAGCACTGACTAATCTTCCAAAAGTACCGCATTTCTCGATCTTTTTTTTAGTCCTCGAAATTCATGAGTTAAATATTTTTGAAACCCATCACCTAAGCATACCTTTTAGAAAGTTGATTAAGATAAAAATCACGGAGCTGATTTTTATTTCCATGTGTAATGTGTAATTTAAAGTTATAATAGTCCAGGAGATATTGTGCCTCTTCAGAGATTCTCCAAATCAAAGAGGTCACCTAGACCATCAACTTGATTTTTGGTCTACTAACTAATTTAGTACTCAGGATCATGAAAATCACATTGTCACACTATAAAGGGCGGGACATGGCCGATCTCCACCGGTTTGTTTTTTCCAAATGTCTATTGCCATGTTATGTCCCGCAAACGAACTTAGCCAACCACATATTCTTAAAAGGCACCGAAATATTTACTTATACACAAACTTTTAGCTTAATGTAAGTCAGATATTTTTTTGCTCGCTATCTCCTGGACTGTATAGTTAGTAAATAGTTGGTTGTTTTGACTGAGATTTTGTGGTACCACTTCATAATTATGACTAGAGAGGTTAATAAAATGTAACACAACAATATTGTCACCACAATTTTTAATAACTAATAGACGCGTTTCGACTTATAATGTCATCATCAGTATGCGTGTTAACTTAGTAAGAGTAAATACTGTAAGTACAGTATTTACTGTAAGTACAGTATTTACTCTTACTAAGTTAACACGCATACTGATGATGACATTATAAGTCGAAACGCGTCTATTAGTTATTAAAAATTGTGGTGACAATACTGTTGTGTTATATTTTATTAACCTCTCTAGTCATAATTATGTACAGTTAGTGCTTATAGTTTTAACTACCATTTATACTGGGTGTTCCTGGAAGAAGCCGCACTTCTTCAGTAACTTTACTTATAAGCAATTGGATGCTGAACCAAATAGTTTCTATTAACATCAGCAGTAGGGCTTGAATTGGTCTCATTTAATGCATAACTTTTAACAATGTACCTACTGAATCTTAAAAGTGTTTTATGGTAAGCCGCGTGGTATTACAGGAATTGAAGGATGGACCTCAAAAAACTATGATTTTATTGTTTTTTGCGAATAACTGGATAACAAAGTTATACTGGACCTGTGTTTACACGAACTTTTTTGTCCAGCATCAAATTTATCTTTAAAATCCAGATGTGTAGCGGTTTAGGGACACCCTGTAATCGTCAATTTTAACAGCTTAAACTGATTATTATACTCGTTGAGCTAAAAACACTATGTTTTTAGATGTGAAGGAGCCTAAATAAAGGTCATCTTAAATAATTAGAATACATTATCTCTCCACATAAAAATATGAATTTTTATTTATCTAAGTAGCTTTCAGGTTATATAAAACCATCATTGGTGCCACAAAGAATTAACTGAGCTTGATTAAAATTGATGAAATAACACAGTGAACACTGATAGAATTATAATGACTAAGAGCTCCTTTGATAAAAAAAAAAATAATATTAAGTATTATTATTTCTACAGTAACATCAAATGCTCTCGTTTCTTTTTAACAAAAATCCTAAAGCTTATTACAATTTTATACTCTAATTTATCTTTACTCATTTTTTATTTAATTATTATTGTTATTTCACATTTAAACCTATTGTAAATGTGTCTCTTGTAGACGTGAAAAAAAAATCCTTTTATTTAATGTGTACAAAAAAATAAATAAATCCTGTATATTATATATGGTATTATTTTAGCAAAGTAAATGGTGCAATAATAATAAAAAATAAGGTATTGTAATCTTCACATATATGTTATAATTCTATTAATTCTTACTTTGTATAATACTAAATAAAATGTTTTAAATGATACACTTATCTGACTATGTTATAATAATTACTTATGCAATTAAATTGAATTCTCTTTCCAAAAGTATAGCAAATGTGAAGTATGAATATTACATTATCATTATGTCTTTTGTTCCAAGGCGTTGCTGTTTTATTTTATTTATTTTTTTGTTATAAAATAAAGTCTATTGTAGAATAGAATTATGAAGTTATAATTTTGGATTATTTAATCTTACCTCATATTACGATTAAGACAGATTTATTCGTCCCCTAATCTTTTGGCTTACTTTACTTAAAAAGTCACGAGTAAAATTATTTTTTCAAGCCAGCTTAAAAAAATGCATCTTTTTAAAAATTATGATAGATGGATCATTATTAGATGGTGGTTTTAAATTGTATATAAAATCAGGATCTCAGATTTGAAAAAGATACTTTTAATTGAAAAGAATTGTAACCAAACTCGCCAATCGTGAGTTAAGGCGAAGAATTCTTCTTTTTTTCCGCACTAGGGCGGAAAAAGAGGCATTATGAAACGGGTATATGCGCAATGAATACGTGTACGTAAAGAATCACTTTCTGCGCATCTGAACAGAAATACAATGTTTATATTTCGTATCAATCGTAGATAAAAATATAGTTAACAACAATAATGATATTAATTATTGGCGATAAATAACTCTCCCTACTTCATTTATATCACTATAATTTAACCAGTTTAATTATATCATTACTTATGGGCATCATCACCTTGGGCTAATCTAGCTCTAAATAGGAGACCAGTGTGTCATTAAAAAGAGCTTTAAGACTTCCTGGAATCAAAGTCCAAACACAAATCTAGTCAAGGTTCGATTGCAAAACAGACATGTTTTACACTAATGGCCACGTTGATATTTGTGTTATCTTGGTTAATGACCAAATAGATAGATTCACTAGGTTGAAACTAAATTTAATGTTTGAAAGTAGATGTACGCCATTACAGCATGGATTTTAGCGACTTAAGAAAATAGTATTTAACAACTAAAAAATTGCATTGATCATGAATATTTTTTTATTCTATATTACTTAATTATAATACAGACAGTATCGTAATTATAGCGTACTGTATCACATAATTATATGGTAATTCTTAAATTTATCTTATTATAAACTGATCAAATTTTAGGTAGAATAAGACTTTTTGACTTAAAACGTATTACGAAACTATATCTAATGTTGTCGGATTATGTAAGACGAAAGTTTGTTTGTTAAGACAAAAGTTTGCCTTTTTATCAAAAGGCTCCCTAACCCTTTCATCTTTGAACTCGATATAAGGAATTGATTTATTGCATCTAGGATATCTAACATAACAAAAATACAGTTATATAGCATTTTTGTTTTGTAGCAGTCAGTTTTGTAAAAAGTAAAATTCTTAAACTGACGCAGTATCAGATTGTGATAAAAATACCTAGCTACTTATCTATCTATTCTAAATAAACATTAAGAATGATATTTTAATTGGCTAATAATTTGATATAGTTAAAAAAATATCACATTGCATGCGAGGAATAATTTATTGTTTAACTTGAAAAAAAAAAAAACGATTGAAAACTAATTTCCTATTTCCTTCAAAAAACTTTTTTATAAATAAGAAGAACGTTTCCTGTTTTATCATTATGTATTTGATAAATAAATATTAGTACATAAATACTCCTTTAAAGTCCCGCTGTACAAAGTGTTGCTGGTTTACTTATGTTTGTTAAAATTTGGCTACATTTTTTATGACTGTCAGCACATGCGAAATTTTACAATTTCAACACTGACCCACCTTTATTTGCGTACTTACCTTTGCGTATTCCACGGACTAAAAAGATTAGGAAAAAAAAATACAACAATAATGAGCTTAAGAGGTAAAGACTGAAATCGTGAAGTTGCATTATGCAACTTGCATAAGATCTTACCTATCTAAAAAAAAAAAAATATTGTATTATATTTTTCCTTACACAGGACCAAGCTGAATAAGTGCTCCGTCCCCATACTGAAAAGGTTGATTTGTTTTTATGTTTAGGAAAAATATAAGAAGACCAAAGAAAATATCCAAAACACCAGCTTTTTATGAGGTGCAAAATTTTGTACACAAGATAAATGCAAGACCACACCAACAAACAATGTTAAAGTAAGCAATAGTGAAGTTAAAAATCAGAAAACATTGTTCTTGGTAATCTGTCAGCCAGCAAAAAATGAAGCTTAAAAAAATACGAAAATAAACAGGGGAATAAAATTTCTTCTTATGCGAATACGATTCGCTCAAAGAACCTATAAAATGCTTTAATTTTGGTTACTTTAAATTATTTCGATAAGTTTATCCTTTCCCCGAGAATCCTAGAGAATACCCTGGCTCTGCTGATTAATTAAAAATATCGTCCAAAGAGTCATTAAATGCATTTTTAGCACACTTGTACATAACATATTACATTTGACTTTGTATAGGTGTTCAAATCTCGAGTTCTCATAGTCTCTTCTTTCAGAGTAAACACTAATTGGAGTGAGCGCAAGCGAGCTCCTTACGTTCAACAAAATGCATTCTGTCTGTCTGTCTCTCATCAGTAACGTTTATGTGTCCGAAGATAATTTGAGTAAAAGATGACCGATTTAGTAAAAATTTGATGTGCATGTTCCTTTTACTAATGCTCAGGCTAAGTTCGTTGGACAGTGTTATCTGTCTAAGAGTTCGCGCGCAACACTCGCGTTTAAACGCGAAATTCAAATATAAAATTGGATTTTCAGGACGGGAAAAGATTGCGTCATCGCACCTATTCGATGAGACTAATATTTATTCAACACCGATACCGCTAAGAAGTGATAAAGATCGTTAAAATTTTAACTTCATAGAAACAAATGTTATTGAATAGTGAAGTGATACATTTTATAATTGTAGAAATGAAGATATCTGGAACATGTAAGTTAAGGAATATGCAGAAAACACCTGCGCGATGCCTAGTATTGCCTAATATTGGTACAATCCATTATTGCTCTTGAACCCAGTACTTGGCTCAAAACAGATTCCTTGTGTAACTAGGTTTCGCATCTTAGTGGATTAAGGTGGAAAGTATTTTGCGTTTATTTTTTATTGAGTATTGGTTTGTTTAAGCCAAGCATTGAAGCATCCGCAGGATCGTCACAGGCATGCGTAATGGATAAGGCCGTGCCAACCTTACCTCACTTGTGCGGTTGCCGTATTCATCCTCCAAACTGTTCCAGACCACGCATGGATCGTTTACGAACCGTTTACCGTGCGGACCATCATCAGGCAAACCCAAGTACCGGTCTGTACGACATTCGCAGTAATGCCATTTGTCACACAACTCACAAGGAAGGTCCTCATCTGTTAAGTTTCCTATATTGTTTTTAATAAGGTGCGAATTAGATTTAAAACCGTTACAACCAGACAATGATTTTATTTCAGTGGAATGTAAGCGCATTCGCATAAAACCTGTATAAACGATTCCTGAAGGTTCCGGGGGACTATGCAATGGACACAAATAGGGGGGTTGGAACAAACCTTATATAAGGTATATTAATTGAAATATAATTGTTTAGACATTGTCATGAAGTGTCGTGTTTACTTTTAAATATATTATTTACTCAGTGTGCTAGTTTAAGTTAGTAAACGCTTTTTATCTCCAGTTGGGAAAAAAAGTTATGATTTTGAATTAGTTTAGAGGGACTAAAGCAGGTCTTTTCATCCCTGAATTCAAAAAGTAGGGAGAAAAAGTAAAAGTAGGGAGAAAAAGTAAAGTAGGGCGAAAAAGTAAAGTAGGGCGAAAAAGTAAAGTAGGGCGAAAAAGTAAAGTAGGGCGAAAAAGTAAAGATTGCAACTTAATTATTTTATAAATAGTATAGAAATGAATGGTTAATGTAATGAAGTTATTGAAATCAGGTTGGCGTCACTGCTTTTATGACCATGTTTATGTTTATTTATAACCTGCATGTAAATAACCTTCTATTTGAGTTTAATTCCAATTCTTATTTGTTTTTTATATTGAATCTCTTATATCTGCTATTAAAAGTGCTAATAATTATTGTTATTTATTAAAATAATAGATAAAAACTGTGCAATGGACGACAATGTGTATTTACTCCCTACTGGATAAACTATTGTATGTACCTCGTGAGTAAAGTGCCATTAGTCCCTTCGCGATAATTATCTCCCTCGGCTTCGCCTCGAGAGCTAATTAGCGTTAATTAAAAAGTCTAATTCCGTCGGCTTCGCCTCGGGATTTAGGGACCATGGTTCCTTCGGCTTCACCTCAAGAACCAACTTTTTCACTCAGGGAATAATGGCTTACTTTACTCCCTAGGTGCATAAATAACTATTATTTCCCATCGAACTCATATTAAATATAGTGTCAGTTTAGTATAATCTATATTTTATTGTTTACATGCTAATGAAGTTGTTTTGGTTTCGTTGTAAAATGCTTAGAATTCAGCATTTAAATGAGAGCATGTTTATAAAGAACAGTTTACATTCATTGTGCTACGGAACTTGTTTAATTATCATTAATTTTGATAATGGAGGTTTTATTAAAGCTGGCAAAATTTCAAAATGGAATATACAAATGAAAATTTGAAGACTGTTTAGGGGATGTGTTGTTTGAAAGCGTTTGAATGTCTCATGGTTGAATGTTCTCGAAAGGAGAATATTAGTATATCTTGAGAAGAAAAGTAATTAAAGACTCTAACGAGGGTTGAGTTAAGAGATGAATAGAGGGACTGAGTTCATTATCAAGGCGCTAAGTTTCATCCCAGCCAAAAGCCTTGTGTTAATTTAATAAAGGAGAACAGAGAAGGGCTGAGGATATGAAGACGTGACGCCATCTTTCCACCTCCACTTCATTTGACTCTAAACTCTAGTCAAGTTTGAACTCGCTTTGAACCTTTCTCATCGCTCAAGAGGTTTTCATGAACTCAAGTTTTAATTACACACGTGGTATAAAGGTATATTTACGTCACCGACATCATAATGAACATCTAATGAAATGAACGGGGAAAATTAAGGAATCTCTAATCAAGCATAAGTGGAAATTACAAGAATATTGCAAATAATTTTGCCATTTCAATCATCTATATATTCTTTTTTAAATCGGTTGTGTATTGTGTATCATTGTCAAGCCATTTATTCTAACACCTTTGATCTCTATCTTTTACAAAACATACAGGTAGAAAGAATTTTTGATACAGCTTTAACATCATAAAACGATGGGAAAACACAAAATCTTTAACAAATCCGAAAAATGTACAGAAAAAAATACAATTTTATTTATATAGATACATTTTTTGAGCCTATTACTAGGCCACATTAGAAAGAATGAAAAAAATAAAACCTAGTTCCAATTTCCTTCTCTTTACTGTATGTATAGAAGAGAGAAAAAATCCGGAGGATAAATGTGAGTTTGAAAAGTGTAATCGAGTTGTTTGTATTGTCTCAATTATTATGGTCGGTGTTGTAAAATATCGGCAGTTTGAATCGTAAGAAAGAGTGGAGGTGTCGTGTCAGAAGGATATGGGGTGGAGAATAACAGCGATGTTTAGATACAGGCAACTCCGAGCCTTTCCCACGATATCCACTGACTCCTTCACTTCCAGTCCACTACAGAAACCATAAAACCTAACATTATTAGCTTGTTCCATGCACCGAAAACCTCTCAGATATATATTCCGAAGAAAAGAATATCGTCCTTTTTAAAAAAATAAATAAAAGAAAGATCGCGGTTCCTTTTTCTCGAGTTTTTTTAAGTATCAGATGAGTGGCGAAGGGGGTGAGATAAGATTTTTGTGAAGGTCGGGTAGGGGGTCCAGGGGTCCTCTCTTTCGATTTATGTGGGAAAAGAAATCTCCCCCTACTCCTGTAACTATCGCCTTTGACAGTGAGCCGCCAAGTGACCGAGAGTGAGGCCGCCGGACTATACCCTCCTTCTCTACCGGAATTCTTCGGCCTTCGAGTCGACATGTAACTTTGCCACCGAGCTTAGTCATTAGCTTAAAGCTTTCGCATGTCACCACTTCTGGGCTTTGATAAAAAAACAATGAAAACAATATGAGGGCACCCTAAAAAAATCCAAGCAGTGCCGCTTGAACTCATTCCACAACAAGGATTTCCTTCTTTATAAATCAAATAAACTAGATAGAGAGATATTTCTAAATCCTACAATAAACCCCAAATCCAACCTGCTCAAAGTTAATAACGACTTCGACTAATATTAAAGTATCAGGACAATTTTTCCACGGTTAAAGCCTTGGAACATATACAATTATACAACACAGTATCTAATAAACAAATCACAAATATTTAAACTCTCATTCAGGTGATAAAAATATTCAAATGAGTTTGTCTTTCAAATGTCAAAATCGTATTCTTTTATCTTATTTTATTTCTTAGCATTCATAAAGTATGTAGATCAATTAAAAATAGTTTAATTCACTTACCACGATATGCGAGACTTAAGGGGGTGTCAAGAAAATTTGTCAGCCTTTTCCTTACCACCAACTAATTTTTTGAATGTTTTCTGATCTCTATTATTACTTTCTCATATAGTATAAAGATGAGTAAGGAGGAAGTTTTTTTTTTTTTTTTTTTTTTTAAATTTCTTAACTTTATGAAAGGCTCCATTATTATCTTTAATATTTTAATAAATCTATTTCATTTACGCAATATTTATAAATCTATTTCATTCGCCTCTCGTATTCGTGTCTTTGAATCTAAATAAGGCCTAGGAATAAGGAAATGGATGTGTTCTAGAGCCATATTTATATAACACATAAATTTAATTTGCCTAGTGTGCCAAATGCGAACCCACCACCTCCAATGAACCTTGCTGAGACAACAAAAATAATTGAAAAGGAAATCACGCATAATCTAATAGCTTATTATACTGAGGTTTCTTACATAGAAACAATATCTAGATGAAACTTAATAGAAGGTACATTTTTGTACACCATATTGTTTAAAGTTGGGAGTAGTATTTGAAATATATAAGATGAAGTTTTGTATGAGGGTATGGGCGACTATATATGCTCTGGTGGGGGTAAACCAAGGTCTGCTGATAGAAGCGGCATCCTTTCATCTCTTCGTATCTATATGTTTAGTTCTCTGACTTCCTCCAACAGGCATAACATACCAATCTTCATGGTGGTTCAGCTTCCCTTCTCTTTACTCTTCCAACTACCTGCTCCTCCAACCCTCTTCTTTCTACTTGACTCCACTCACTGTCATTTCGAAATTTATGATCCTTCGTACCGCGCAGATCTAAGCCTATCAATATCAGTTCCTTTATGCACATTATAATTCTTCATAATATCTGGTATTCCTTCATTCTTTTTAAAAAACCGAAAAAAAACTCTTAATTTATAAATGTATTAAACATACACATTCCATAAATACTTAGCGAATTATATATTATTATAGCGAAGGATAAATTAAATACATTATTTTGCAAGGAGGAAGTTCAGATAAATTCTTGTTTATTAAAGTTTGATTCGTTTTTAGACTTAACGAGTTGGACCTTTTATATGAACACCAGTGGAATCTGTTAATAAAAAGTAAATCTTATAATACTGCAATCTGCAATAATTGCAAAACAATGTTATTAAAATAAGCTTGCATTGATCAAATTTAATAAAAATATATCTTAATTCCCCTTTTAATTCACCCTGTCTTTTTTCCTTGCACTCAATCTCTATAGTCAAAAATCCATGCATCATCCATAGACCATATGTAACTTCCGAGCTTAACGAAGGTAACGGAAGCAATGTGATTGGTGAACCTTCCTCGGAACAATCAACACTCCGAATTTAAAAATTCTAAGACAGACATCAGGGAACATTTTTGATCTCGTGTCAGTTCTTCAACATTTTTTCGAACCAACATCTTAAAAACTACTCGTCCGTTTTGAAGTAGTCTGCAGATAGCCCCAAAGTAATTTTACATACTTTTATTTGAGTTTCAAAACCAAAAATTAAATAAATCAGACAATAGTGGGATCAATAAAGTTCGTGATAGAATGCAAGGAAGCTATATGTTCGCACTAGACTTGTCAGACTATATTTTTAAATCTGACAGAAGTATTTTGATTTCTAACTTGAATAAAAGTATTTATTTACCAATAAAGCGCGCAGGCTGCAAAAATAATATGGGACGATCTCTGGCCTACTTTCGACAAACCTTCCAAATTTCTTAATAATTGAATGAGTATTAGTACACTTTTAATGTTAATAAAAAACATTTGTGCGCATGTTGACGAGAAACTAATGGGTTCAGAATGTTGAAACGTATACATGGAAGCCACAGTGAGCCAACCAATTATGGCTTACCTTCTAAATTTCATTAAAATCAGACAATACGGTTTTTAAAATATGTTGGTTCGAAAAATTGTTGAACGACGCAGTTAGACAAACAGACTTTAATTCCATTTAATAACTTTTATCAATATGTCTAAGGGATGTGTAATATCTCATTAAATTTTAAAACCTAAAGTTGATTAGAACTCCGGATAAACTAAAACTTATAATTTTAATAAATTATAAAAAAAAAAAAAAAAAAAAAAAAAAAAAAAAAAAATTATCCAAATTAAGGGAAGGTGGATATTATTGGTCCAATTTGATAAAGAGGCTTCATCGTGCACCCTTATTAGTGGCTGCAACTGCCGCTGTATCAGCAGAGGTTATTGCCTGTTCAATAGCTATAAAGATATATCTGCACACACTGATATAGAAGGCTAAGGCCCTCCACTCACGGAGCAACTCAATACAAACTCAAATCACCAACCAATTGACTATGAGTTTCAACCTGTGTAATTGAATGGGACAACGCACACGGAGCAACCCATTACAAAATGGGTTTGCTTTCTGTAAAGTCAAAAATGACTTGAGTTTCCGGTTGAGTTTGTTTTGAGTTGCTCCGTGTGCGGAGGGCCTAAGGGTTTTTTTCAACACTAAGGCCCTCCGCACACGGAGCAACTCAAAACAAACTGATTACAAACTCAAATTACCAACCAGTTGACTATGAGTTTCAACCTGGGTAATTGAATGGGACACCGCACACTCATTACAAACTGGGTCTGCTCTCGGACAACTCAAAAATGACTGGAGTTTCCAGTTGAGTTTGTTTTGAGTTGCTCCGTGTGCGGAGGGCCTAATTTGGTTAGTTCCGCGGATAAAATTGAGTTTATTCTTTAACATGGACAATATTTCACTATCTTATAAATTCGCCTTTCTTCTCTCGTCAGTATATCTTGTTGTTGCTTCGAGAAAATATCATGATGCATCACACCCCTAAAAGTGCTTCCAATAGTAATAGCCATACGGACTTAAAACCTTTTGTGACGCGGATCTTACCAGAAAACCATGTTATTTAATATCCCTCTAAGCATATCCTATATTTAATTATTCTGCCTTTGTTTTTTCAAGATGAGAATATAATAATCAATGTAACTTTAAACAGGGCTCTGATAATACATAAACTAGAATTATTTATGTTTATGTCCTCATTTTTCGTAAATCGGTTATTAAATTATTCAACTAACTTACTACTAACTTTGCAATAAGGGCTTTAAGAAATAATTCCGCGTAATCATAATCAAGCGGTCCAAAAAGCAGACTCATTCAAATATATTTTTCAGAGGTAGGGAGTAGCGCCTCCAATTTTGAAGCTGAAATTATTTTTTAAATGTGTTCACTGTAATGGCACCACGTGTCATTACTGACCACAGACGGGTATTTTTTAAAAAACACTTTTTTGGCACATTAATGACCAACCTACAAAACCCACTTTAATACCATACATCAAAACAAATCACTTAAATTATAAATTAAGTGTTGATCGTGTGAAAATATTCATTAACACGTGCGATCAAATATAAGCCTTTTTCGATCAATTATTTTAAATACACATACCTAGAGTATTTTTTTTTTCTCTCTCTCTCTTTTTTTCTTTTTTCTTCATAGTCCCTCCGTTCAGAATGCATTTCTCCCAATATTATAATTTATTAGTTTATCCCGTTATCGTGGAATTAATAAGGTCGGCTATGAAGCCAGTTGCGCAGGCATTCAGTGAGGTTTCTAACCCCTAAAAAACGTCAAACCGGCCGGACTTCGTTTTTGACTTCAGTATTAGTTGATGGGAGACACCCTCTCATGGATAAGGATGAAAGTTTGGTGCCACGAGTTTTGGTGAGGCCGTAAACTAAACACTAAAGGAAAAGCATTGTTTTCACTCAAAAAATCCGATACCGAGATTTCACCGGAATTATCCGTTTTGGGCGTTCTTAAGATCATTTAAGTAGTTTTTAGCTGGATGTCTGTCTGCGTCACGCTTCACTCCCACAGTTTTTAAGCTACAGATTTGAAATTTGGTGCAAAAATAAGCCCTTGCATTTAGTTGTGGTGTCCGGAAAATCATAAATTAACCCAATTTGCTGAGGTTGCAAAAAAATCCGAAAAACGAGTACGCTGACTGCTGACATTTGCAGCACCCTTGTCCTCCAGCAAAAAAGGTTTCGAGATGTTATGAACGTTTTGAGATGTTTAAAAGATTGGAGTTTAAAATGTTGCAGTTAAATGAAAATTATTTTTGCTTGTCGCGATTAGTTTAATAAATTAATCAATCTAATGACGAGGAAGCTCTAGTGATATGTGTTGTTTAATTCTGGCAGAGTGAAGAAGCCGTCGGGCACCAGTATCTCAGTACGATGTGACACAATCTACTAAATCTTTCAAGTCAGACCGAGTTGGACGTAACCTTTCAGTTCCTCGTCGTCTTTATTTTAGTCTAGAGGGGATCTGGCCCCTCAACTAGTCCGTCAACAGCTCACAATACGAAAACTGTTTGTTCTTTTTTTAAATTTCGCGCCCCGAAAAACATCACATCAAGTTCTAATGTCTTCTCTCTGACGACGCTTCCACCCAAATACTTCTCAACATAATTAATGCCGAATTGAATTCCTTTTTAATTATTATAATTTATGTAATTAGTTTGACATTAATTAAAAATTAATGGTGTTTACACATTTTAATTTATCGATGCTCACTCTATCTAACAAGGTTAGATAACATTAAACAGTATTATTATGATAGGTCGTTGTACGTTTATCATAAATATTTATATTATTCTTTAATGTTATAGGTTATCGATTTTATTTGTAAGTTATAAATAATTATAAATTAAATTTAAATACAACTTGACAGTTTAATAATATATTTTTATAATTTAAAAATTGTTACTTATTATGTACTTCTATACTTATTAAATCTATTTTTATACCTCACAACAACGAGAAGTTGTCAAATCTATTTTTCATTGGCATTAAATTTGGCAACGCAGATTCCTGAGAACGTTTACTCTTTATTAAAGCGTGGTTGCATGATCTATTTAGCGGATTAGTAAAGTAGATACTAAGAATAGCGGAATTTGCTAAGATTGCATGTGGTTTCATGATGGGTAGGTTCCTCAAACACCTCCTCCTTCTATTCAGCGATTCTCTGCATTGGCCGAATTCTTTAGCTGCATTCCTAATTTTGTAGTAAGCCGTCAAGTTGACGTACTTCTTTTTTTATTGTTAAATGAAGCATGCAAATTAAATAATCGGAATACAGATTGTTGTTGATAATGTACCCAACAAAGATTATATAAATGCTAAATAAATAAATAAAAAATTTAAAAAATAAAAATAAAATATATATATATATATATATATTTGTGAGTGTATAACAATATAGTCCAGTCAAATGGTAGTTTGAAGTGGAAAGTTTAGGTGTAATTGTTACACCAAAACTTTCCACTTTGAGCTCTTTTTATGCACCATTTGACTGGACTAATAGGTAAACAAAATGTGTAAACACTATAATAAAAGTTATAAATTAAATAATGAAATCAAATTTAAAAGAACCTGTCCTTTTCACATTAATACAACAATGACTGTAGACAGAACGGACAAAACATAAATACTTTAAGCACAGCTCTTAAAGAAACCTTTCGAAAAAAACACACTAGTCGTGGTAAACCAGATATTCTGAAATATTTTAGAGTTACGAAAAAGTATCTAATATCGGTATAAATTAATTATTTTACACAATTTGTTATATTTAATTTTTATAACTTATGTCACTTTTTAAGTTTACACATTTGATACCTCTAAAAAAATATGAAGCATCGCAGGAGTCAAAACAAGACATAGCCAGTGTTGTTTCAGCTAAGGTGGATAGGAGGAACTCGAAAGGAGCCAAATTGGCCGGAAAGTAGAATTTTGCATGCGAGTGTGGGGTTTGCACCTGAGCGACAGATTCGTCGCGCATGCGCGTTAATTAATAATTCTTCTTTTTTCCGCACTAAGGTGGAAGAAATAATTATAAATGCTCGCATGCGCAATGAATTCAGCTGCGAAAAGAATCACTTTCTACGCATCTAAACATTATATATATATATATATATATATATATTTAAACCTAGTAAATAATGTATTGAGATATTTAATATTTCCAATAATTAATTGGAAAAAGATTCTGTAAGTTTTCTTTAATTTCCTTTAAAAAAAAATCAATATTGGAGTATTTGTAT
>KZ652372.1:153834-164212 GCA_001010745.2 Gerris buenoi | reverse complement strand
GTTTAACGCCCGAGGCCTGTCATAGCGCTTACTGCTCGTGGTGCGTACACTATTTTATCGCCCACCACATTTAAACTAACTTCAAACAACTATTTTGCCGTAATCTTCAAAAACAATAAACGCATTAAGGTTAAATCATAACCAAAACAAACTGCAGTTATAAAAATATTGATTGTTTACAAATTGAACAGCTGACGCTGAGTACTACTAGCGCTTCCTGCACGCCGCGGCCCGGCCAGGAAGCAGCCTCTTCTCGAACTAAATTAGCGGGAGTGTTATGGATAAACCATACATTATTACCCGCCGCAGGGAGGTAATATGGAACATTACCTCCCGCTTAGGACAGGAATGTTTACAAGTGGAGGGCGATAAAATATATTAAAGTCTAAAGCAGATAATATTTCTACTAAGTATGAAACCATCTGAATATAATACATATAGGAATTTGTCTGAGGAACTAACTGTTAATATTAAATTATTTAACCCAAGGATGGTAGAGGGTTTATGTAGTCTGACCACAATGTTTGTTCCTCTTTAAATTTAATGTAGGTTACGATTTCAAAAAAGTTTAGTTAATCCCACTTAAACTTTGTTACGAAGCAAAAAATAAGCTGACCTAAAAGCTTTTTTGTCTACTTTGCAGAAATAAGAAATAATGTGAATTTATTTATGACCATTAGTTGTATTTTTTCCTACTTTTTTCAAGTGAGTAATAGGATAAAATAAAATGTTGCAAAGTATATATTAGTGCACAGTTTTTAACTTCAAAGCCACAGAATGTGATGATATATATCAATTAACTTACCTTATTTAAGATGTGTCTAACCCTGTGTTCTCCGAATTGTTAATTAGACCCAATTTTTTTGATTATTTATTTATCTGTTTTCTTTTTCTTTAAATCATTATTGTCTTGCTTCAAATCCTTTGCTTCTCGCGTTCCTTTTGTTTTATCCTTTTGTTCAAGTATATTTTGTTACTAGAGTTGAGTCCTTAACTTTATATCTGTATTTGAAAGCATCTTTATCGAGTGTTCTTCAACTTAAAATAACAGAGAAGGTCTTGAAAACATTCTAAAAAAAGATTCTTATTATATAGTAGAATTTTAAAACCTTTGTCAAACTATTGTATCTGTTCCGTACACAAATGTCTCACCATGAATAATATACGAGTGTTTATACTGTGTTAAACAGCAAATAATATTTTATTTTTTAATCTAGAATAATCGGGGAGCCAAATTATATTGTTATTTTCATTCCGCTGTCAATATCTTTGCTTTCCAGCTTACTCAAGGCAACGGAAGCTACTTGATCGTTCTGAATAAATATCAGAGATATGTTTTTCATATCTATGAGTTCAAAAATTTCAAGACATGATAATGAGGCTTTAATGATGGCTGACATCATTAAAAATTGCTCTGCCCAAGGTAGCAGGTTAAACCAACACTTAACAAAAAACAATAATAGCAAAAAAGTGTATTAGCAGCCTTGGTTTGATCAAGACTGTGAAAAATCAAGAAAAACCATGTTTAAAGCTTTAAATAAATTTGGAAAGAATGAATCAGAATCAAACAGACTTGCATACATCTCTGCTATCAAAAGCTATAAAAAAATATGTCAATTAAAAAAACTAACTTTAAGGAAGGCAGTCATTGATGGTCTTTTGAATGTGAGGGACTTTTGGAAAAATATTAAACACTTTAAGTTAAATAAATTCAAAATAAGCAAAGATATTACTTCTAAAGAATGGAAAAACTATTTTGAAGTGTTGCTGAATCCTTCACAGTCAATGGACAATCAGTGTTTGCACGATTCAAGTGTAACTAGCATTTCTGAGTTAGATAAGCCTTTCCAGCCTGAGGAACTTAAATCTGCTCTTAAAAGCTGTAAAATTAACAAGGCACCCGGCATGGACAGGATTCCATATGAGTTTTATAAAAAATGCACCTCATGAGTTTCAAGTTAAAATGTTAGAGTTATTTAATAAAATGTTTGATCAGGAGAAAGTCTTAGTTAGTTTTAGAAAATTAAAAGTAAGTTAGTTAGTTTTAATTAAATTAAATTCAATTATTTTTCCAATATTCAAGAAAGGTAGCCATGATGAAATAGCTAACTACAGGGGAATATCCTTTCTTGACGCCATTTTCAAGATTTTGACAGCAATGATTTTAACTAGGTTAAATAAGTGGGTTGAAAATAATAAAATATTGGCAGAAAATCAGGCTGGTTTTAGGAAGGGATATTCCACTGTTGGTAATATTTTTAATTTAATAAATATCATTGAAATTAAAACCAGAGCCAAAGGGGCGAGGCTTTATGGATTTTTTTTGTAGATTTTAGAGCTGCGTTTGACTATGTAAACAGACCTGGCTTATTCATTAAACTAAAAAAGATAGGACTTTAAGATAAAATAATAAATTTTATTATAAGTATGTATAATGAGACTGAAGCTTCCGTTTGGTGTAGCTGTGGCCTCTCTGAAAGTTTCTCTACTTGGAGTGGGCTTAGACAGGGATGCTTACTAAGTCCTTTACTTTTTTCTCTTTACATTAACGATCTAGAAGCAGCACTATCTGGAGGTGTTAAAATAAATGGAAAAATAATAAAAATATTATTGTTGGCTGACGACATACTTCTTTTATCGTCTGATCCCATTACTATAAAAGAAATGATTATCGAGTTGGAAGAATACTGTAAAAGATGGAATTTAGTGGTTAATTTGAATAAGTCTAAAATAGTAGTCTTTAGAAAAGGGGGTAAACTGAAGCAAATAGAAAAATGGAAGTTTGGAGATCAGATGATAGAAGTTGTAGATGGTTACAAATATCTTGGTATAACACTAACCTATAACTCATCTCTAGCAACTCATTTTAATTTACAACTAACTAATGCCAAATTTGCTATTAACAGTGTGTGGACAAATATCTATGCTCAAAATGATATTAGTTTTGAAAATAAAGTAAAATTGTTTAAAGCAACATCACTAGCAATCATGAGCTATGGAGCCCAAATTTGGGGCCATATTAAAAATGAACAGGGTGAAAAATTGCTTAGATATTTCATCAAAAGGGTTCTTTACTTGCCAACTAACACACCAAATTATGAATTACTGCTAGAGACAGGAATGGACCCAATTTTTATTAATAGTCTTAAGTTACAAGCACGATATCTTGTCCACACATTCAGTCAACAGAGCGATAGACTTACCAAATTTCTAGCAAATGAAGTTAAAAATCTGAAAATTGGCTGGTGGAAGGTATGGTTAGATTTAGGCCACGAACACTATATTCAGCTACTGGAAGAGGATACTAACGACCCTGAACTACTTGGTTCTAAATTAAATTTAATTATAAATAGAGTTTCTAAAACTTTTCATGAAGAGGCAGTTACCAGAGCAAGAGAATCAATTTTCCATAGTAACTATCTATTTGGCTACAGTCAAATTCTGCTGACTTTCTCAGAGGTCCAAAAAAAAATCAGATTCTTTCACTAATCTTTAAAGCTAGAGGTGAGTTGTTCTCTTTAAATTTCAGACATGGTAGAACAAAAGAACAATGGAACTGTACTATGTGCAATCTGAATCTTAGGGAGGACAACTTGCACTTCTTTGCAATCTGCCCAATATTGAAGGAATACAGGAGAAAAAATTTAGGTAAAAATACATTAACACATGAGGAATATGTAGATTTACTTTCAACAGGAAATTGGGATACAATAGCAAAATTTGTTATTCATTTTAGTAATAGATGTATAACTGAAACCTCCCCCTGACGGTATCTTCTTATACCATGGAGTAGGCTTCACTATTAAATGGAATGTTGTAACACAGAAATGTTAATTTGTATAAATAAAAGCTTTTTATTATTATTATTATATGAGGCTTTTACTTGGGGTACATAATTATAACATATAGTAGAAGTAATAAAGTCGGTCCGAGACAATCAGACAAACTTTCTCTCATCGTGTTCCTAATTACATAGCCCAGATTTTTCCATTTATTATATTATTATTAGTTTGGATGTACATATTATTATTATTGAACATTTCATCAAAATATATATGTAATAAAAATAACTTCTCCTTGGCGAGGAATCGAACCGGTCTCTCTCCTTCTATGTTTGAAGCTAATTTCTCAGGAACTAGATTTATCCCGGGAAAACGGCTCAGTTCATTAGTTTCGTATCCATTTAAGGACTACATTTTAGTTGTTTTTTTTTTTGTTTTTTTTTGTTTTTTTTTTTTAAATCAAAATTGTCGGAACCGTTTTAGAGAAATATTTTTTTCCTCGTTCTTTCAGATTTTTTGGGGGATAGCGCCCCCAAATTTGCAGCTAAAATGAATTTCTTGATTTTGCCTCGGGGTATGAATTTCTAAACATGTATGCCAAATTTCGTCAAAATCGACCCAGTATAGTTAAGGCTCCAGGCGTCTGCACAGACAGACGACAGATAAAAAATACATTTTTTTAAAGCCACTTTTTTGGACTCGGGGACCAGCTGTAATCAATTGTAAATTCATCAAAATCTCTAAATCGAATTTTCGCGCTATCACAATTTTTTCTTTTTATGTGAGAAAGTAAATAATATTTTTTTAAAAAAAATTAAATTAAATTAAATTAGAAAGTAATAGTACATTACGCGTCGAACGTGGAAAGTAGCATTTTGCATGCGAATGTGGAGTTTGCACCGGAGCGACAGCGAGGGTAGTAAAACCACACAAGCAATGCAAAATGCCGTTTTCGCACGAGTTGCGTACCGTTCTTTATCTACGATTGTTAGATTTTAATGGTATATGTAGAAAAAAATAATCAACTTCCTGTATGTAAGCTCGTATTTCTCTTTTCATCAAGATGACATCAATTCGTTAGTTGTATTTTGTGCCGAATTAATTATTTCGGAAAGCGTATTATTCTCCTCATATTCGTCATAATCACTTCAATCACTCATTGATTTTCACAAAAAATTCGATACAAACAGTTACTTTTATTAAATAAACATCAAATTAGTTATGTTAAATGTAAACAAACTCGCTAATCATGCGTAAAGTTGAAGAATTCTTCTCATTTACGGCGCTAGAGGCGAAAAGAATAGGAATTCTTCAAAACTATAAGACGCGCATGCGCAATAATACAGGTTCGTAAAGAATCACTTTCTATGAATCTAAACATAGATATAATGTTTATATTACGCGTCAATCGTAGATAAATAATTTTTCTTACTCACAGCACATAGCGAACATAGCTAGTGTAGCTTTCTGTGTTGCCTTAGAATTACAGATGCACTGTTGGAAGTAAAACAGATTCTGACTTTAACCTATTACCTCCGATAAAGATCGGTATTCAACTTAACTATCAGCACTTATGACTATTGATAACGCCCGCCAAGGGTTAGACTAGATCAGTGACGCAAAACCAATAGATACATAGGCTACCGTAATTCTAAGAAAAATTACAGCAGGACGCTCTCTCATTGGCATTCTAAACCAAGTACCGGACCACCCAATACTGGAAGCAACGTGATATGACGCGAAAAGTCGCAGTACAGATCTATACGCCTATCTTGAACAGCTCCTACTGGACAAATTATATCTCTATCGTGTTCGGCTTACTGTATTACAATATTAAGTATAGCTGACATTGGTGGTTTGAGTCATACCTCGACATTAATAATATTTTTAATGACTTAAAAGACACTATGAAAAAAGTATAAATATAATTTTTAAATAAAATAAGTCCAGTGAAAAAGAAAAAAGTTTATTAAATATTTTGTAAGACTTCAAATGAGTATTAAAAAGCTAACTAATTAGGAATTCACTGAGAAGAAATTAATTTTTCCTTTCTTTTTTTTTCTCCTATTTTTAGGTTTTGAATTTTTTCCTATTTTATTGTTTTTTTAATCAGGTCCACTCTGTCTTTTGAAATGAAATCATATTAAGGAGGGTAGAGGAGAGTTAAAAAAAAAGAAGAAAGCAGTAGAAAAAGAATTCCAAGATTAAAGAGAGAAAGAAAAATACCTCTGGTTAAATTGAATTCTTATTGAATTTATGGAGGTCTTATTTTAGACTGAAATATCATTTGAAAGACAACATTCCCTGAAGTGGCGCCTTCTTTCATTTATCTTATAATTTATTTATACTTTATGTAAATGTATGATTTCTTAAAATAAGTAATTTTTAATATAATCCTTCATTTCACAAAACATCATATTTTTTCTATTTTATTGTATAACGTTAGAAAAAAAGTATTTAACATTTTATAGTTAGTGAAGTCCTTGTGGTTTTACAGCTGCAGCGTCTAAGGAATTATTATTTTATTTAATATATTCATCTGGTTAGTTATTGAAACAGTTATAATTGTTTACTAATTATGTATTTCTTTATTGATTTTGAAAAATAAATAAATAAATAAAGTTTGATTTTCCTTTTCTTTATTAATGGTTAAATTATTTAAGTCCGTAGAAAGCCATTACCATTAAATCTTAAAATAGCTTTAAAAGGTTTAATATTTCAATTAAAGATAATTAAGCTGTGTATCAAGAAATATCTTAAAGATTATAAAAATAGGAATTAAAATTATTAATAAAACGGAGATGGTCAGAAAAAAGGTTCAGGCATCCTGACCGCTACTTCGCTATATCAAATATAATTATTTTAAATTTAATTAAGGGATACAATATTTCTAAAACAGAATAAAAAGCTATTTTTGTTCAGAAAAATAATCTATATATATAAAATTAAAGTTTTGTCTGTACATTGGTCAGAATTAAAAATTTTTTGGATACTTTTTCGTTTTATACATCCCGAAAACCGAATCCGGCCTTAACTTTTTTCGTGTATGTATGTATGTATGTATGTATGTATGTATGTATGTATGTGTGTATGTGTGTCTGTCGCCTCAGTCAGACTTTATAGGCGCAAAACTGGCTGAATGAAATCAATTAATTTTTTTTCAGAGGTGAGCGCAAACATGTTGTGCAATTTGTAGGCTTGGTTTCATCGAAAAATATTGAGTAGAACCAAAGTTATTAAATATTTACTGCTGCAGCAGCCGTTTTGGGAGGGTATAATACCTAGCATGAACCCCACGCGGAGTGCGGGGTGAAGCCTAGTTATAGATAAATGGATATTAATAAGCCGTTTTACTGAATATAACGAAAGCGGGAATCAGTCTAGAGAAGAAATCATTCCTTATCCAATCATTTCCTCAGTCCAAATGTAAAATTTTCTTAACTAAAATACGTTTTACATCAGAATTCATTTTTGGTCCCATGTCTGTTTGTCGATCTTTTGGTACTTCTTTGTAGAGTGATACTCCAGCATGTTTTGTTTAGAATATAATTCTTTGTAAATTTCTTTATCTAAATAACTATTAAGACAAAGGGATGTTTAGTCCAATGTAATTTGGGACAAATTAATATCACACTTCTGCTTTTATAAGGGGAGTAACAGCCCATTACGATTCTTTAGAATCGTAATTCCATTTGATTTATTTAAATTCAAATCTATCGATATAAGCTGTTTCACCGGGAAAACTCTAGTTTCCGAGATATTAATGAAATTAGCTTTAAACGCAGACGGAGAGATGCCGGGTTCGATTCCCGGCGACGAGGAGTTTTTTTATGATCTATTTTGATAAAATGTTTAATAAAAATTAAATGAACGTTCAAAAACGAAGCAAGTAAATTATTATAAATGTATTACTGCTTAAAAAATGGAAAATAAATGAATAATATACCTCATTATAATCACAATAATAGTAATATAAAGCTATCCAGTTGTCCTTTGCACTTTATGGGGCTATAATTATTATTACCTTGACATTAAAATTAAATTAAAACATCTAACTCAACTAAAGACTGTTTTTATTTATTTGTTTTATTATATTTATCAGGAAAAGGCTAATTTTAATGTTTAATGTCTCATAAGATACACTGAAAATTATCCTTTACTAACAAATGGAAAACTCAGGGCCTTAGCCCTGAGTTTTCCATTTTACATGAGAAAGTTTGTCTGAGTTATCTGAGACCGATTTTTATGCTTAACATTTTTGCGTAACCTATATTTAAAAAATATATTTATGTAATGAAATGAACTTAACAGTTATTTTGGCATTTTATTTTGGTATAAAACATACTGTTGTGTAACTCGAGCCTTTAGAGATTTAAAATGAGGGGAACATCAAATTAATTTAGATTACTTTGAAACATCAGAGTTGAAAATAAACGATGAGCAAATGCTTTTAATTAAAATGACAACTTGGTTCAGGTTTTTTCAACCAAAATATCAGTGTTTTTACTTTTATCTAAAAATGCAGTAATTTAACTTCGTGAAACATAAACCATTATGTTATCTAATATAAATTAATTATGTGTTGAATATAACTCATTTTTTGTTGTATAAGTTACAAATATGAAACGTTAACATGATGTTCTGATATAGGTGTCATAAATTTACGATATGATCACAGTAAATATTAAAGTTTAAAATTTAAAATTAGAAATAACAAACCTGAAAACCAATATGAGATAAGTTTAAACAAATTTTAATGCATAAATATAATTTAAAAAAGGAATCAGTCAACGATACTGGAAATAAGGTTTTAATATTATATGGTGTCGGGTATTATAGCGACTGTGTTGGTAAAAGTCACTGACGATTTCCCTCTAACTAGAAGTATTTTCGGGGTTATCCATTTTTCATTGGTAAATGTGACATTACCTATGGATTTACGGGCCGAGAATAGCATCATCTATTGCAACATCTAACTTTAATAGAGAATCCTCCAAACCGTGTGTATATATTTTTAATAATCAAAATCAAAAGTAGATTGCTCAATTCACCCAACTGTTATCTAAAGAGAATTCTTGAAACCGTGTATATATTTTTTATTTTAAAGGTAGATTTCTCAATTCGTCGGGGTACATCTACTCATGCGTATATAACCCGTGACAAATTTTGCAATCTAGATATTGATTTAAGGTGTATCTGTTCAACCTTTGTTTAAGGTAACCTATACTTATTTTGTTATTTATAACTTCGCTGAATCAGACAATGTGTGATTGGTCAAACTAAATTATATTTACCTGTAATTACGGTACAACTACCACTGTTGGACCGGGTCTTGAATCGTTATTTTTTTTTGAAGATTCCAAATTCCAAGGGGTTCTATACAATAATTTATTCCTATAAGAGATGTCTAGATTCTAAGAAAAGCATTATACGTGTATGTTCTTTCAAACCTATTAAAAATATTTAGTTAAATAATTAAGAAATTAATCTTGTAAGCAATATCTCATCTTACAATTTTAACTAAATAAATATCAGTATATAAACAATGGAAAAACAAGAGAAGAAATTATTATTCAAAGTTAAATTTGTATTATTATTGTTATGTTAAACATCTTTTGTAAACCTACTCTGCAGTAAATTTCATCTTATTACCAGTAAAATTGTCTGTTATGAACAGACAAAAGAAAACTTTGAAATGAGTAGTGTTTTGTAGCTTTTAAAAAGCTATTTTTAACAACGTATTCTCCGTTCTTGGAAATAACTTATACTACTTAGTCTTGAAAAATAACTACATCCAATTCAATAGCTTAAGCCGCTTAATGTTACCTCAAATGTTATAAGAAAGCTGCCTGAGACAGATCTAAACTCTAAAATAAAAGAGAACAAATAATAGTTATAAAATGAGCTTATAGCATTTAGCAGGCCCAGACTGTCCACATCCTAGCTTACCACCTCTTTATAATTATGTACTTTAATTGCTTCCGAGCTTACCGAAGGTAACGGAAGCATTGTGTTCACTTTTGTGAACGAAAAACTTTTATGACTCCGATTTTAAAAATTCCAAGACAGAAATCCGTTTCAGAAATCAGGGAACATTTTTGGTCTCGTGTCTGTCTGTCTGTCGATCTGTGTGTCCGCGAATTTTGAAACGTCCGACGATAACTTGAGTAATTCTTGACCGATTTTAATGAAATTTAGTAGACATGTTCATTTTACCAATGCGCAGGACGAGTTTGTTGGACAACGTTATCCGTCCAAGCGTTCATGCCTAATGCTCGCGTAAACGTGAACTTAAAATTTAAAATTGGAATATAAGGCCGGGAAAATAATCAAACTTCATCTATTCAATGAGACAAACATTTTTTTTAATACAATTTTTCAGTAAAACCAACACTGACACCGCTATGAAGAGTTAAAGATCGCTAAAACTATTAATAGTTTTTAGGCAATAAACAATATAACAAAAGGTAATATATAACAATAATGCTAATGTTAATATAACAATAAAGTACATGATAGGATGCGAGGAAGCTGAGTGCCACATATTCTGATAATTTATTTTATAAAATAATTTATAGATGCGTAGTTTTAGTAAA
>KZ652372.1:126082-142788 GCA_001010745.2 Gerris buenoi | reverse complement strand
GCCCAAAATTTTATTTTTTTAAAATTTTGAGTTGGGTATCAAATGAAAGCTGCTGAAGAGTAGGACACAAATATATATTTGCTGTTTTAAATGTTGCGTTCCTTATTGGTTTATTACTGATAAAAAACATTGTGACCTCCCGGGGCATCGAACCCGGGACTCTTAAGATTGAAAACAAGAAATCATAATTTACATAATGGGTATGCTTACTCATCTACAAAACCCTAAAAAGTACTTGGACTAAGTACTTCCCGTACGTGATTTTCTTTCGTTTCCTTTGGTTTTTCTATTTCGTAAATTCTTTGAAATGGCCAAATAAACAATAAGCACTTATTAGATTTGGCTAATAATACTATTCTGTGATGATAATAAATCGGTTAGTTCCGAACGGTCAGTGAAGTGAGGAAAAGTTCCAAGGTACTCCGTACCCGATTTTTTATCATCTATGTTATATTAGACAAACATTTCGTTAACAAAAATAAAATTGTGTAGTATGTTCTTTTATCTTTAAGTAAAGTTTAGTGGTGTCTCCAACCAGACACCAGAATTCGTACACAGAATTGTACTTATCTTTTTATTAATTATAAATTGAATTATAATTTCATAATAATTATTTAGTTCGAATTATACGAGTATGTAAAACATAACGTAAATATTTTGCAGTGGCCGGTCGAATTAAATTTGTCTTAAAATTTTCTTTCTACTTCCCATATTTGATTATTTTCTCTCTAAAATTTATCCCCTTTAGATATTATGTGTAACTGTAATAAGTAAACATTTTAAATATTTCTATTTTTTAGATTTCGTTGGCAAATCCGAGGGCCCTTAAAATTTCCTTAGTTTGTCTGCAAGTCGATAACGCACCTGTATCTCCAAATATACCCAACACAAAAAGTTGCTACTTCGCAATTATTTTATGTGAAACAATCCCAGCGTAAAGGGCCTAGGCTCTTTACGGACTGTTGAACGACGGTGTTAGTTAGTTAGTAACAACCTAAACACACAAAAAAAATATAGATGCTCTAAATAGGGTAGCATTTTTTTCACGGAAATGCGTCATGTATAGGCTGTGAAATGAAAGAGGACGGCACCCTTAGTAAAAATACAGTATGTATCGGTTTTTTTTTTTTTTTTTTTTTTGCTCTAATTCATATTTCTGCCACGTGTTCTAAAAAATTTCGTTTTATGTGCACCTCTCCTCTTTATTTTTTTAGATAAAATCAACGGAAAAAAAAAAAATTGTGTCGCCTCTATAGAAAATGAATCATCCAAAAACTTTCTTTTCTTTAAAAAACATTTCCGACGATTTTAATTAAATAATAATAATGTAAATAAATAAGCACTGCATTATACGTAATTAGTACTACATTACATAATTAGCACTACATTAATACGTAGTTACATACAAATACATACAAATACATACAAATACGTAGTTAGCACTTATAAATGTAATTGAAACATGGAAGTCTTTATCCCCCGGGAATATAGTTTTTGATATATTTATAGAATAATAATATATTTGATCCCACAGGAAATCTATGAGGTATAACAAGCAACCACCTTTTTTTAACAGTTTTAAGGCAGAATCTTTTATAAACGTTAACGTTAAGAAATATATTTTTAGAATGAGCTAATTTTCAGAGACTAAAAACACAATCGGGATTTCCATAAAGATTTTTTTTTTTTTTTGAGTCAAATATAATAGTCACATTATCTAATTAACTTTTTTGACGAATATGCAGAGGAAATGATCTATATTCAAGCATTATTTTTATGATATAGCATATCATTTATATTATTTATATATAAGGTTTTTAATAACATGGAATTGATTTTGAACCTTAGCTAAATGGGTTAATGATGAGGATGAGGCAAAATGGGGATGAGGAAGAAAGAGCAAAAAGAAAGTGTAGTATGAGTTTGAAAATTATAATATACGCAGAGGAAGAGAAACAACAAAAGACTTATGGAGGACAAAAGCCCATTTTTTTATATTTATAAATCTAGCCTTTAGAATGTGCTTCAAACATAATATATCTCGGTGTTTGTACGTGTCTTTCTTGGTGTAGTAATGTATAAATTATTTTTGCTTGAGTTACGTGTAAGTGAGCTCAGAATAAAAGTTTGTCTCGGCTTGTCTACTTACAGCATGATGAAAACCTTTCCCTATTGTTTGTCTAGGTTACCCCAGTTATATTTTTACCTACTTTCAGTGTTTGTGCTTTTTCAAACACCCTTTCTTTTCTCCTAGAAACTAGGTGGGAGTTTCTTCTTTTATAAAAGATATCATAAAATCTTTTTACGACACTAGAAATTTTGTTTTTTATTTTAGTTATCACTTTTTTGTGTGTGTTGTCATTTGATTCTTAGTATTTTTACTAAAGGGTTTTATATTTATAGGGTTGTTCAAATCTTTTGTTTCGCTTAACTTTAGTAGAAGGAAAAAGTACGACCACTTATTTTAAGTGAGAGTATAGAAGGAGATTTCCGTTTTTCGAAGTTATCAAATATTCAACGGAGTTTCCTTTATTTTAACGCTTCAACTCCACCGTTAAGTCTGGAAGGTTTTTCCGGAGTTAGTTTCCAGTTGGGAGACCTTGTATGTAAAATGCAGTGTGTTTGCCACAGTTTGTAGCTTGGGTAGGGTCCTTGGCCAGGGTCGGTGTAGTTGTTTGCCGTTGGGATGGTGATTCAATCCGGCCCAAACCTCGCTTGCCTTGCTGAAGTGTATTGAGTTAGCGAAGCACTTCCCTCCCAGCTCACAGAGAGAGTTGCGCTAATATTGCATTATCTACTCTATACTAGCTAGGACCGAAGCGACCGCAACAATAGCCTATATATATACATACTATGCCATAACAGGTTTATATTCACTCTTAAACTATCGACATCAAAGCGAATTATCTTTTAACATGGAACTAACCAAAATGGAGTCATGATCAAGAACACATTGACTCCATTACCTTGTGTAATATCCTTGCTTGTTGACACATCATAAATGTCATCATGAACCAATAGATTAAATTAAATGTTCACTGGTCGCAGCCAAAGAGAACTCATTTCTCTTTCACTATACACACGCCCACTTTCCTACGAATCTATTCACTCCTAATGAAGATATTTTGAGTCCAATTTCAAACTTAATCAAGTGAATTTTGCGATACCATAAATTCGCTTTCTAGAGAGAAATAGCAAAAATGTTTACGTAATTATTAAGACAGTAGGAAGGGTGGGGGGGTCGAGCCCCCGAAAATTTTAAATAATAATAAAATTTAACCAAGACAACCCTTAAGAACTAATAAATGGGAAACAATTCATTTAGTTTTAAACTATTCATAGAGAAGTTTTATTCTTCCATTTTTAGACCTAAATGCAATATATTTACAGACAATGTTAACAACTTCTTTTCTCTATACTATAAAGCCGCATGGCTAACTCACTGACTGACTGACATTAATGTTTGCCCACTTCCAGAAGAGCTAGAGACTTGCGATTTGCGCTATTCGATGCACAATGTCCCTATTTTGAACCAAAATAATTATAAAAAATTTACTTTTCCAACTCCTACCCCCCCTAAAAAAATAAAAATGGCCGACTTGATTTTTAAGCCGTTTTGGTGGCTTATTTCGACTAAACGGTAAGTCGTATTGGAAAACGGATAGCACCAGCAGTAACTGATTTTAAAAGATCTACAACATTGGTCCTATGACTTTTGTCGTATCTTTATCGGTTGTACCTTAGATGGTGATAATTTTGGTATTTTTTTATTTTTATTATTTTCCATGTTTGTCTTTGAATGGTCATAGTTTCTAAAATTATTCACGGATTTTATTTCTGATTGGGGTGTTTAAATCTCACACTAATGCTATAAAAATTGATTATATTTTATTTCATTAGTTCATCCTATTTGCTGAGAACTTGACGATTAACTTTTTCCCGTATGCCGTATTACGTGACCACTTTTTTTGTTTTTAAATATTGTGTCGTATATCATTTGAAAGGCCTTGATTTGTACATTAAAGCTATTTTATTTTTTTTATTTTTTAAAAATGTTGTACACGTACTTTTGTACCGATTAATCATTTTTTTTTTAGGTTAAAGGGTTTATTTTTTTTTGTAATTAGGTTATTTTATTTATATTTATTTATTAGTTAAATTAACGCCCTTTTGTATAGTTATTTCTCAAAAAATTAAATTTGGGACCTTAGAGTACAAGGGTACAAATGTTAAAAGTTAATCATTTATAATATGATGTATATCGTTGAAAAGCTTTTGAATAACAGATTAATTTTTGTTAGGTCCAATTTTGGGTTATTTTAAGTTTTGAGGAGGGGGGAATTGAAAAAACTGTTTATATGTATACATAGCGATTTTTACGATTTGGTGGCTGTTTTCTCCGAATGATGGTTAGGACCAAAGTTATTAAATAATATTTACTGGAATAGTGCCAAGCCGAAGAAAGAGACAGAGACGGGAATATGTCCAACTTTCCCATTCCCTTCCGTCGCTCCTGTCACTCAATCCCCTCTATAACTCCACAGCCTAAGATACTAGCTCACTTTCTTACCTTTGCACTGCTTGATTTGTTTCTCATTTATAGACTGCAAATTATATAACTGAATAATTACAACCTCCTACAACTTAACTTGGTCTTACAAATACCATTTACTATATAATATGTACCTGGCATATATCTACCCGGCCACTCGACAGGTGAAGGCTGGCCGTAGGCCAAGACCGGCGAGTCTTTTTNGAGGGCTGTTCGCACCAGGGGAGGTTTTCCTAACCTGGCCTCGAAATAGTTTATGTATAATATAAATAAAATACGTAAAAGAACAAAAATGGAAAATATTTAATGAACTGTTGGTTGTATTTAGCATAAATGTACATAACAATAATTATTAAAGAACAAATAAAATTAATTAATAACCTATAATATAACTGTAGATAGAATTTATCTTATGGAGAGGTGTGGTAGTTTAGCGTCAGAGCACTTTGAGCAAATTGAGAGTAGTTTCTTCATTTTGTCAGAACCCCAAGGCTGGATATTAGCTAATTAATTAACAATTCTCATACTATTTGAACAACTTTTAAAAAATGTTTTGGACAAAAATATGAATTCCTCTGGATCCACATACTCTCACTTATATCTGCACTTTTGATCTTTCCTCCAAATTTTAGCAATTAAATATTTAAAATTTGGGACAGTTCTGCCTGCGGCGGAGCGTCAGAAAGTGTAAACAAAGACCTAGGTGGGCGGCCTCATTGACACTATAGCAGGGCTAGCCTCTCTGAATGTGGCTGAATACTCTGTAGAGCGGGTTTGGTAGATTGATGTAAATAGAGGATAAGCAAAATAACCAAAAAAAAATCAGAAGAATCACGCTGTGAAATAGTATTTAGATGTAAATTAATAATAGCTTTTTAATAAAATATTAGAAATATTACTATTGATACCTGGAACAAGACTATGGAATAATTTTGGTACTTTAGGTTCATAAGCGGTACTTGGTTCATATATGGTGATATATAGCTTATGTTCTAAGCTTAGGTTTAAATGGTAAAAAATGTATTTGTTTTGTTTATTGTATTTAGTTGACCTACTAAATCTTTTAGTGATTATTTTTTTGGAAATATTATTTTGGTACATATTAAGGGTACATGGTACATGGGTTATAAAGATCAAAATTCCTGAAAAATCTATCATTATTTATATCGTTGAAAAGCTCATTAAGAGTACAGTAATAATTAAAGTTATACAAAGTTTGTCTTTTTCGTTTTATTTTATTTTATTTTTTTGGGAGTAAGATTGGAAATACTTTTTGCTGCTCAGGTTATAAATAAATTGTAAAACTTATTAATCATTTTTTACTATTCTTATTTAGACCTCTATACCGTTATATTTAATTTGCATATTTTTTATTACTTTCTTTTTTTTAAAAAAAAACTTGGTCTCATTTTTTGAAGGGAAGAATAATGTAAAAAAAACAAGTAAGGCGCGTTTCGCGAAAGTACGTGAGGCGATAATGGCTGGTTTCTGTACAACTTATTTAAAATTATCAAGTGTAATAGTTGCATATTCTTTTTCTACCCTTCAAAACCTTTAAATTGATGTATAACATGCCATGGTAACTAAAAACTTTTTTTAGTCACCGCCATATTGGCCGGGCCGCCATCTTGAAAATATTAAGTGTAAAAACTCCAAAATGCGTCCAGTTGCATCAAACGCCGAGATGCCCCTGTGTGCCAAATTTTATGTTTCCAGCTATAGTAGTTTATGAATTGAAACAAGCCAACGGACAAACGACACTAACGGACAGACAGAGCCATTAAGGTTTCTTTTTGTACTTTGTACAGAAACCTAAAATCCATACAATGCTTTATTTTAAATAGAGGAAACAAATCGTTTTAATGAGGAATTTTCTTAAATACTTCGATTATACACTTAATTTTGAGTTGTTAATTGGCTCTGGCATTATCCTTTTATTTCAAATTGTAAAACGTGATATTTATGAGAGCTTTGATTTCATTTTTTCATCTTTTGATTCAAAAATACACAAAATAATTGTATTTGAATTGAAGAAATTTCTTGATAAACTGGAAATACGTGAGACAATAGTCTTATTTTTAGCGTGAGGTAGAATAAAATGATTTTTTTAAAAGGGAATTTTTAGAAGGTACGAGACCAAAATAGAGAAGGGTTAATTCAATAATAATCCGAGAAATATACTCTTGAGCTCTCTATCAGGTTTTTTTTTTTTTTTTTTTTTTTTTTTTTTCTTTTTTTTGGTATCATGTTGAATAATATTCTACTAAACATTTCCGGTGGCAAATCAACAATTTTTTTTTCTTGGATGTAATAGCAGAGCGCTTTACCTAAGTTTATTTTTTTTAATTTCCGATAGGCTTTTACGCCCAAAGGCGCAGACCACTTAAGTAGGGCCTTAGAGCAAACCCGGGTCGAAGAACCAAAATCTTCACATTTCTGTGAAGTATCAATAAACTACTTCTGCTTTATGATTTTTATCGAACCAAATGTGTCGCCCATGGTTTCGTCAGGCCAAAGCCTGGTACTCCTAACTCTTTCGAAAAGCTCCTCATGAACGATTTACTCGTAAATTGTTGATATTGATAAACAAAAAACTCAAATAGGATTTGTTTTAAGTGCTGCGCGTGAAATTATGTTTTTTCAATTTTTGTGCCACATAATTTACTCACTTCCTTTTACTTCATATGAATGGTCATATGAGCTTAAAATAAGTGTTGATAATGGAATATATTTTCAAAATATGTAATTGTGTTTTACTCTTTGTCTCAACTTTATTTATGTTTAACTAGTAGAATATTTAACACTATAGATACTTAATACTTAGGCCGAGGCAAACTATAGGTTGGTTCCAACCACACTTCAAACTGGTTTGGAACTGTCCGACACATGTGCGCACAGTCAGTGACATAATGCGCATGCGTCGTACAGTTTGAAACTAGTTTGAAGTGTTGTTGGAACAAACCTAATATCATTTTGCGTTTAAACCACATTTAAGTGGTTTTTGTTGAGATCTCTACTCTCTTGACACTTGAGTGCTACATCTATAACAGTCTGGATGTTGATGTAAAATCATTTATAATGGACAATACTCTTGATATATTGGTACTACGTATCACGACTCCACGACTGTATTTCTAATTTCATTCGAGCCTTTGAATGAGATCAGTTGAATTATCCTTTAACTGAAATAGATGGTTGTATACATTCACGTTTCAAAATCAATTAATCATGGCTTCCAGTCGCTAGGTTTACGACAATGGTTGAAGCAACCACAATATCATGATTCATTGATTGACGCTAAATAGGTTACATTGGTGCTTCAATTCATTCAGATCTACGTTATTAATTAGAAAATCTTAAGCCGTTTTACAATTATTGATTAATTACCCCATATGAGGTTGTTACAGTATTAAGTGTATTTCAAGATTTATATTACGTTATATTTCTAGCATATATTTCTTATATAACTGGCACCACGGCTAAAGCTGATTTGCTCTGAAAAATTGTTATGTAAATTTAAAGCAATAAATGGCATCTAATTCGTATATTACTGTAATTCCTTTTTTTTTTTAATTTATTTGAATATTGAAACTACATTACCACATGTTATAAGCAATAATGATGACATACGTTTGATTGGAACTGTAATTCCTATGAAAAAATAATTATTATACTCATTCTGAGAAAAATTTAATATCTAATGATTGACTGCAATTATTTTTATTTTTTTATCCGCCTAAAATCCTTATTAATAGGTAACATTCCCACAATGAAATATTAATTTAATATGACAGATCGGATATCATATAGGATATCGTGAATGCTTATGCATCAGATATTGAAGTTAATATTATGATTCTCAAACTTTCGCTTTGTTTATCGGATGTTTATCACATCGCGTTTTTGACAACATTGTACTGTTCCCTCAGCTAAAGCTGATTTACTCTTGAAAAATGTTTATCTAAATTTAAAGCAGTAAATGGCATTCTAATTTTTATATTACTATAATTTCTATGAAAAATTAATTTATTACATTAATTCTATATTTTATTCTTCTTTTCACCATTTATGTATGTCTGTAATTATATTTATTGTTTATTCGCCAAAAATCCTCAGTAATACGTACATTCCAACAATGAAATATCGATATAATATGAAAAATAGGATATTATATACGACATCGTGGATGCTTATGTATTAGATATTGAAATAACTATTATGATTCTCAACATTTCGCATTGTTGATCGGATGCATCTATATAAAAGTATAAATTTCAAAAAGGGTAGAAGGCTTTTGTTGTATCAAAAATATATCGTGGATCGTAAAATTTTTAAGAGCTCATCGAAAGACCTGAAAGGCTAGCAAGTATAGGGTTAAGCTCTGAAAACATTATTGCTAAACCCTGTGTATAGCGTCGTATAATATTTAGAGCTGTAGCAGCCTACATACTATTATGCAGAATGATAACGCCGGTTTTAGGTAAAGTACGTTTCAATAGTAGTGCGGAACTCCTTATATCTTCTTATTCGAGTGTTAATTTACACATTAAGCTCGTATTTCTTTGTTGATATTTTAAAGAAAGATTGTCCAATGTTGAAATGCTCGTTCGGGTTGAATGTTCAAAGGAAACGTTAACAGCATACGACGCCGAAACCACACTTAACGTTGGATGTCGCTGAAACTCGACATTAGCTTTGTAATATCTCCCGTGTTGGGTCGATTATACTGCTGTTCCACAATACTGGTAATTTGTTTCTCGGTTGTAAAGGGAGGGTCTAATGTTTCACTCTAATGATGTAAAGTCAAGTGATTAATTTACTCTGAAAGAGAATTTCAAAAGAGCCTTTTTGAAATATCAAAAAACACGACTTTCAAACGAATTCAAACTTCACTAACTATTTCAATTCTGACGCGATCAAATGAAAAGTAATTCAATTTTCCATCCACGTTAGATCTCTTATTCGATTACAGTCTCTAATAAATAATACTATAAACCAATAGAATTAATTGAATTATTGCTTAACTATAAATTTGTGATTTGGTAAATACATAGAAAGAACTTAGGTAATTCATTGGACTTTAAAATTAAGAGTGACGAAGGAGGCAATTTATTACAATAAACTGTGTTATCAAACGTAAAAGAATACTTGTTTATTTATGTACCAATACAGAATTTGGCTTTGGTCTCTCTTAACATAATATAGACTCACCAACAGACAACCCCCCCCCCTCACACTCTTTATAATGTTTACTTTTCCTCACTACTAATAGTAGGAAAAGTATTGTTTTCACAAAAAAATTTGTTTTCGACATTTCATTGGAATTATCCGTTTTAGGTGTTTTTAAGACCTCCTGAGTGGTTTTCAGCATGACGTATGTATGTGTGTTATCATCGTAGCGCCCAAGGTATTTAACCTAGAGAGTTGAAACTTGGCAGAAAAATCAGTCCTAACCTGTAGTTNTGACATGGTACGGGAAGTCTTCATCAATATATATATCTGTGTTTCTGAGTCGCTTCTTATTTCGCAATATTTCTAATTTCCTATTAAATGATGTCAGTTTTACACATATAGGTCGGTGTTCTACTTCTGGTCTCCCTAATCTTCGAACGCAATTTATTTCAACTTCTCTAATATCTATATCTAAACTTTTATTCATTAACTCAATCACTGTCTTCTGCAAGGTATCGTGATTTTCTGGTTTTTCCTCATTTAATCCGTTTATAATGATGTTGTTTTGTCTTATTTCTCTTTCAAGGGCATTAATTCTTATTTGTTGACATTCTATTGTTTGTTTATTTTCTATTAATTGTTCGTTTAATATTCGAAACTCGTTACCTATATCCTTTTTCACGTTTGCTATTTCTTGCTTGATTTCGTCTTTAAACATTGACAAGAGTTGAATCATCTCCGACTTATCCATTTGCAGAAATGAGTGTAAAAAACGATTAGCGGTGTCCAGGAATTGAACCTTCTTACACACAAATCTTCACAAGAAGATACAAGCGACGCAACTGAATGCGCTATCGTATTTGACGGTAAAACTGGAGGATCTTGTACTATATAGCTTTAAAACCCCGCGAATTTTAAATCATACGTGCAGGTTATGAGAAATATATACTAAAACAACTTATATATTATACTGTAAAGTTTATGAAACTATATATAGAATGAGAGATTATGCTCATACCTTCAATAAACAAGTGTGAGGTGATAGAGATATAATCCTTATTTAAAGGAATATCAGTAGTTAATTTTAACACACGCTACTCACTATAAACCAACTTAAAATTTAAAATACATGAAATTAATTAATTTATAAATAAAAATAACTAATTAAACTTATGCACGGAACTTCGCTTTTCATAAATGTTCAAAAATATTTTCATAAAACTAAACAAATACCACAGTATTTTTATAAAAACAGGAGCTCGATCTACACACTATCACCTGTAGGGGACAACATGCGCAGACGCAACGGCATGCGCAGAGACTAATGCTCGGCTCGTTTCCCCTGTTTGGTTCGGCAGTCTGGACGAGGCTTTATTAATTCGATAATTTTGATGACGTCAAAGTTTGTTTACATCTGTCGAAATACCGCTGTCACTGTCAGTCAAGAACTGACAGTGTAGATTTTATTTTTTTTTTTTTAGTTTAGTTTTAAACGTTGATCAGACTATATTTAAATTTTTACGGACAATTATTTAGATAGAAGGGAAAAATATCAGAAAGAAAAAAAATTACAGAAAGAAAAGTATAGATTGAGAAGATAAAGGAGTAAAATCAAAGAAAGAACACTTTTGGATACTATATTCGACAACTCTAAATACCAAATTAACTGTAGTATAATTCCCTACTAAATATATTTCCTGTAAAAAAAATATAACGTTTTTCTGGCCGTTACAGTAAAAATTTAAATTAATTTGGTAAAGTAAAAATTTAAATTAAATTTTGGACTTCACCTCTGGAACACTAGATCATAAATTGAAACTCAGAAACTAGAAATGCCGCGGGGAAAGAAAGTGAGTAAGAAGCAGGACGAAGAAGACTTCGACAGCCTTACAGTTGTTATAAAATCAATTGGATCGGTATCCGCTACAATACGGCGAAAGAAAAAAAAGTGAAGTGAAGAAAGAAAAGGAAGTGTCACACTTAATTAAATATACCGAATGCCATCCAGAGCACATGAGTATTTTATCAGCACTCAGCGGTCTTGTACGACTAAAGCGGTCTTGTACGGCCTGCAAGTGCTGGTTGATAGACTTCAAGAACTCGTGGCTCCCGATGGACCGATGGATCTGATTACGTGTGAGCAAGACTTGAAAGACCTTGAAATGTTTACTAGCAATGTAAAAGTCCCTTCAACTTATGCATCTAGAAAATACGTGGCATCGATGCGTCTTGCGGCCAAATTGGCTCTCGCATCAGAAAAAAGAAGGTTGGAGAGTGAAACACAAGAGTATGAAACAACGATTAACCAGCTACAACGGGAGCTGGAAGCAGCCAAGAGTAAGCTGTCATCCATCGGAAAAAGAGGGAATAGATGTTCGGATCTTCATGACAGCTTACATGAAGCTACGCAACCAGAGGAGATTGCACCTCTGAAGGTAGCAGACAAGGCCCTGCTTCTTTCTCTGGAACTTGCTGAAAATGTAATCCCACTAGAAGTGGTCAATGAAACTAAGTGTCACAAGCAGCTAAAACGCTTAGCAGTTTTGCCTTGTGATTTGACAGTCAAGGCTGTTTTCCCTGACAATGGCAAATCACTTACTGAATTTTCAAAGAAAACTGGAGATTTCCCTAGTTTATCATCTGTGGATTTGAAAGTTATGACATTAAATTGTCAACTTGAAAAAGAATTTGTTGGAATTGACAACCCAGCTGAAGAATCCTTTGATAATGTCTCTGGATTCTACAATGAAGATAAGATTAAGGATAATTTAGATGATAAATCCGTTGTTGATGATGCGGATTTAATTGTAGAAAATATGAAAGAATTGGAGTTTTGTGATGAAGCCGAGGAAGGCCTTAAAGGAAAAGGTGAAAAAGATCATTCTAAAAACATAGAGGTTCTTCTGGAAAATGACAAAGAGCCGGAAAATAAAGATAATATTTCGTCCGATTCCTTATCAAAACTAAAAGAAAACGGAGAAAAACCTCTAATTGTAGAAAAAAGTTTACAACATCAAGAAGAAGCTCAAAGTAGTAAACAGAATCATTCAAAAGTAGATAATGGCTTGTAGAAAGATGACATTAAGTTTGAAGTCATGACTTCGGATTACAATTATAAAGATGATTTAACACCGTCACCTCCCGACGATCAAATTGAGCTAGGTTATTCCTCAGATGACATGACAGACTCGACTTTATCAGATGACAATGAAAATATTTTCGATGATGACGACAAGAATGTTAAGTTTAAACCCCCTGAAGACTTGACGGTGTGTGGATGACTGCGGATAGATTACTCCTAGTAATATTACCGAGGCTAAGAGAGAATCCGCTGCAGGTGTTCTATCTGATGAACCTGTCACAGTTACTTGTTTGACAACTGTTGTTGACAATTTTACTTTGCAGAGTGTACTTCTTCAGATGGGACTAAATGTGATGGTAAAATCAAACAAGTCAGAACGTACATCCAACGATACTATGCCTGCGTCAAAACAACATCCACCATGACAAAGGTATTCTGTCCTAAGTGTGGTTTTAAAACACTTGAGAAAGTGGCCTTTCGCAAGGTCCGAAAGAAACGGACTCCCAAGTTTACCGTCAGACTTACGAACTGGTCAAGTTGGTACCGGCTATGTAAGGCAGTCACACTAGCTCCGAAATACTTAGAAGTACTTAAACCATCCTCAATAACCCATCCAGCGAAATTTGAAGGTGACCTAAATTCGCCACCTTCGAAGAAGGTGGCGTCCGGGGGATCATCTAGCAGAAGAGTTCTGGACAAGGTGGCACAAGGAGTTGCTTCAGTCTTTTTATCAAAGAGCGACACAATACATTGTGCTTTTTCTAGAAGCCGAGAATCAGGACCAGCCTGTACCGCCGGGGAGTGTCACTGTCAGTCAAGAACTGACAGTGTAGATTTTATTTTTTTGTTTAGTTTAGTTTTAAAAGTTGATCAGACTATATTTAATTTTTTACGGACAATTATTTAGATAGAAGGGAAAAATATCAGAAAGAAAGAAAATTACAGAAAGAAAAGTATAGATTGAGAAGATAAAGGAGCAGACTCAAAGAAAGAACACTTTTGGATACTATTTTCGACTCGTGACAACTCTAAATTCATAATTAACTGTTGTATAATTCCCTACTAAATATATTTCCTGTAAAAAAAATATAACGTTGTTCTGGCCGTTACAACCGCCAAACTTCAAATAATTAAATAAAATATAGGTATTAAAAATAAGGTTTTTTTTTAAAGAATTTTTTTTTAGTTTAGAACGGTCACCCATCCAAGTACTGACCACGTCCAATGCTGCTCCCTCCTGCTGCGAAGCAGCAGGAGAGGCCACTTTAGTGGCCTCTGAAGTGAGGAAAAGTTCCGAGGTACCACGTACCCGATTTNTCAAATTAATGAATACCCTTCATGATGCATATCGTTGAAAATCTTTTTAAGAGGACAGTAATTGTTGATGTGTACAGTTTTGTCATATTTTCACTTAGAAGGGGGGTAAAATGGAAAAATATAGCTATATCTTATATAAAAAGAAGAGTATGCGGTTGAGGTCATATCTTTTATACACATCTACCCGTTTATCCCAATTTGGTAAATATTTACACACTTCTTTTTTCAAAACAAGGTGAAAGTCGCTAACCTAATGAGATTACGAAATTAAATTTTGGTACACATGGATACATGAATTCTCAAAATTTAATGTTGGTTCTCAGAGGTACGGGTTACAAGTAATGGATACCCTTCATGATGCAATTTCCTAGAAAAGCTCTTTAAGAGTACAGTAATTGTTGACATTTATAGTACAGTTTTGCCATATTTTCACCTAGGAGGGGGTAAATTTAGGATATTTGAAAATTATCTTATCAAAGACGAGAGGGAAATAAGTGGGAGGGATAGAATCTAGATATTCTCGCAAAGTAAAATAATTTAAATGTGTCTCGGCAGTAGGTTATATACTTATCGATGTTGCTGTTACTCTTATTCTTATCAAATTATAATAACACTCCGTAGCGAAGCACGGGTATCCAGCTAGTATATTTATATCTGTATTGTTAGAATAATTTTAAAAGAAGAATATTTATTTAGTTTTTTTTCTAGTCAAAATAAAAAATAATTGTGTTGAAAATTATATTTAGAGTTTAGTAAAAATAATTCATTAAATAACGTAGTAATTTATCTTACATTATGGAATTGTGGGTTATAATATTGTTAATCAATTAGCCGAAATGGGGTAACAGTTCGACGCCAATATTCGCCAGAACTTGTTGTTGGAATGCCACGTTGTGGAGTGCAAAATTCTATGTAATTTTCATGAATTTATATCTCACATAATATAACAGTGCTTCAGTTAAGTGGCAATCTAAAATAATGATCAGTTTAGATATTAGAAATCAGGATTAATTTTAGAATCTCACCAAATAACTGCTTTACTTAAAGATAGTTCTGTCATGTTTTGACCGTCATTCTTACTGGACACTTGACTAAATAGACAGCTACACCTGCTTGGGCTAGCTTAAAGCCAAGTTTGCAAGCTGTGTGAGAAAAAGGATGAAACCCCTTCAGCTCTTATTGGCAATTAGTATTCATCAACTTGCCCGAAGTAGAAAATCATTTGCTTAGCCATTGTGCCTACAGAAGAACCTAGGTCACTTCAGTGTCACTTCCCCTAAGCAAGGTACTCAGTTTCTGTTTGTTAGTCAACCTGCTTGCCCGAGGTGCTCTAGGCACTCGCCCAGCTATCATTAAATCGAGGCGTATGAAGGTCGTGGGCTTATCCCTCGCCGTGATGTTCTGATTGAACTCTCCACCATGGGGTTAGTAAAATGGGCATGTTTGCTAGGTTCGATTAAGTAATTCGACCTTCCTGTCTAACCAGTACCTACTACTGCTAGTGCTAGTCAACGCTGTTTAGTGGATAGAGTACTATAGAAAGTTTTATTAAGCCGTGGTTTACATTGGACCAGAGACATCGCTTCAGTCACGACCACTATATAGTAATATAATGGCTCCGCACTTCTAGCTAATCACAGCTTAAATACTGTTACTACTAGTCTACAAGAAGTCGAACAAAGAATTAAATAAAAGAAAATGATGACGTAGTAAGAAAAGAAACTAACTAACAAAGACAGTGTTCAAGTTTTTAAGGGTTCCGCTTTCGGGACCAACAACATTTCTGATATTCTGAGATTCGTTAGAGCTTTCAATAAAGGTATTCAAGCTGTATAAGCGAACGCCCACTTTTCCTTCTTTTTACTCTCTGCAACTTATTCCATTCTATATGCGGCTTTTGATAATATTCTATTTTAGTACCTGGTTTAGGTACGATTTTAGCTTGTTGTTCTTGTACTCTATTATCAAAACCACTTAAGAACTTAGTGTTTCAAGTACCTGAAGTTTAACGGCCTTAACTCTTGTATTTATCCTTAGGAACATCTCTTCAGTGTATTTAATAACATAAACTGTCTCTCCTCGTAAATTAAATATTTGTTTATTTACCAAAGCAGCTTTTAGCCTTCCTAAGGCCACCATCAGTGCCAAAATGCGGAAGAAATAGATTTAACCTAAAAACCTAAAAATTAATTATTTTATTTAAAGTGGACCTACTTCATGTAGGAGATTAACAAGTTATGATTAAAAAAGTTATGACTTTGGATTTGTATAGAGGGACTAAAGTCTTTTCTTCCCTGGACTCAAAAGTAGGGAGAAAAAGTAAAAGTAGGGCGAAAAAATAAAGTAAGGAGAAGAATTGCCAATTAAACTATTTCTAATGCAATGAAGTTGTTGAAATCAGGTTGGCGACTCTGCTTTTTAAGACTCCCATACACACTTCAACTTGGTTGTCCAACTATGTCTCTCAACCTGGTTGATCAACATCAAAAAAAGTTGAACAACATCAGTAGAGAGAGAACCAGCCTAAAGAGAACCCAGCATAAAGTGAAACTATACCCGAATAGTTTCATTCCTGTGTCTGTC
>KZ652372.1:98665-120305 GCA_001010745.2 Gerris buenoi | reverse complement strand
AATAACTTAATTCAAAACTTGATGTAACGCTATAGCTTGAGGGCTCTTTAGATGTTTTTTAGAGGTAATGTTTTAAATAATACGTAGTTCGCACTTTAAATTCTGAAATGAGCCATTTGTTACAAATTGTCATGCTTACAATAAATTATTGTTTTTTAGGCTTGAAAATGGCTGGGTAAGCCGAAACGTCGCCTACAGAAATAATGAATTAGTCTTTCTTTCTTCTTCTCTTACCCTTAAAGGATCTACATAATTAACTAAGAAACTATTATCATTTCATTCGAGATCATGTCACTTCCGGGTATTTTGTCTTTTTTCAGGGTTGATACTGCGTGTTGGATTTCTTGTAAAGTTATAATAGGGTTCGGTGAAATTTGATGTTTTCAGGTTCATTCAATATCTGTTCACTATTATTGATATAATAACCGAATGTCTTTTAGCCAACAAAACTGATATTTCAATTAAAGTAATGCTGCTTTTTTTGGTTAAAGAATAACAGTCCTCAGTGATGATTGGGAACAAAGAGTTATTTTACGTTATTTTTGTATTGGTGGTAAAATTTATGTTGAGCTCTAGCTGAAGCTTAAAATATTTTAAAATAATACCTGGGTCATTTTGGATTTTCGTCTATCTTTATCTATAGCATTCTGACGCCTGATATTTTTTTTGTGTGAACTATTGGATAATTACTATTTTTTAGATTTTTTTTAGCAATGAAAATCATTATGGTTAATTAATTAAAATTAAAAACTCATGAATGTTACTGTCTGTTACTATTTTTTACATACTATTTTTTCACGTCACTAAAAAAACAAAAAAAAAAAAAAACATTTTTTTGAGCTGCTAAGATCATTATAAAACGTTTCAACTACAATTACTTCGATTTTCGTATTTTTCAAAAGAAGGGGTTGCCCGTAGTGCCGTTCGTTAAGCTTGTCTGTCGGATTTTCTAAAAAATAGCGCTCATGAATGTTACCAAAGGTACAGCACAAGTCCGCAAGACGAGGGAGTGGCGAGAGCCCTCCTATTGACACTCAAGAGGTTCCCTTTCATTACCCTCTTCTGTCTTCATTAGAACTGCGACGTAGGCACTGAGATTGCTAGTCATTCAAAAAAACATGCTGCGTATTTTTATTATCACTCAGGCATGTTACCATGGTTATTTGTCTCAAATGACCAATTCATTTTTGTTCCTTATGCTTAATATGTGAGTACTTGGTTTCTTTTTAAATAAATCTCTTGTTTTTCTCTCTACTGTTTTTTGTTTTCTCTCAGATGTTTTTTAAAGCTAATTTTCTCATGTCTGTTACCACTCATACATGTTACTCGAAAAAGTAACATGCATGAGGAAATGGTAACATACATTAGTTTTGTTGTGATTTTTACGAACAACATCTATATTATTGTTTCTTTCAGATGTTGAGTGCGGCGGAAAAGCCAGCAAATTATTATTTGCTGGCTACCCGCTTTCTCTTATATGGTTTCTCTAAAGCTACTTAATGGTAATTTGTTTAATTCTCCCATGGCAAGGGAGCTCCAGATGGCGTCGGAGGGGCCCTCAAAAGGGTAGCAAACAAATTGGTTGCCGAAGGTAATGATATTCCTGAAGCTGAAACATTTTACTGTCTCCTAAAAAACAACACTGATAAAATTTTAATGTTCTTCGTGGCATATGGTATACCCCGGGAGATAGAAATGATTTTGCCGGATGATCTGATCCCAATTAAAGGCAATATGGCTGTACACCAAATCGCCCTAAAAAATGGACTGGATGTCATGTACAAAAACAATTCTTGCTTCTGCACTAAGAATAACTGGAAAGATTCTACATTTTGTAATTGCAACGGGTAATTGATGTCAAAGAATGCAAATAATTGAAGTAAATTCATGAAAAAATCAATCTTTGCATGGAATTTGTCGCTACATAATCATAATTATTTATATGCATGAGCCTTTTCTATATTTTATTTTTTTTATAACTGCCTAGCACATGTATATTTTAAAACATGAATGATTTTTACGAGTGCTGTGAAATAATTTTAATAGTGTTTATTCGTTAGTTCGTCAAGTAAATTTTATAAAAATTGAAGATTGAGTTTTAAGTTTGTCTATAAATAACCTCTAAGTTTTTTTTATTTTTTTATTTTAATGTTTTTCATTGTAAGTTTTATGTTTTATATTTTAAGTTGTTGGCTCACGCCAAACTAAGTCTTAATGTGCCTTAATTATGTTGACTAAGATTTTGAAATTCGATTAAAAAAATTGTTCCTAGAATAAGTGCAAAATACTAGTATCCTACTAAGAGTATTATTAGTTATAAGTATATTATTTACATATTAGTACAAGGTTCAGGTTTCTAAACTGTTCTTTTTTCTGATATTTTATCTGATTTTCAATGTTACTCATGTTTTATTATACACAATTTTTAAAAGTATCAATTTATAAGTAAAATTTGATCTTAATCACCTGTGTACCTACTTTTCTATCAACTAAGCTATTTAAGTATAATCATGTATGTTACCGTGTTAACTCATGTACGTTACTGTCTGCAGAAAATATTTAATTGGTATGAGTGAAGAAATGTTTTTTTTACTAAGACTAAAGTAGCATTTGGTAGCATTCAATGGTAGTAAAAGGCACACGAATAATTTTACTCGTTACTGACATTACGGAATAAGTGTATCGAAATAAAGTTCAACCTTGACGACCAACATGGTAACATTCATGATATTTTCATGCTTTAAAAACCTCTTAAGCGTTATTAATTTATCATACAATGAAATTATCCCATAGAATATAAGCCTCACTAACAAACCTGACAATTTCGAAGGCTTCTGGATATTTTTAGGAATCTGTTCACCCTCAATAGCAATAGCAATGGTAAAATACATGAGTAAAAAATTGCTATCAGGTGTATAAAAAAATAAAAATCAGGAAAATGAGCCAGAAAACTCGCAAAAGCAACTGGGTTCATTAATCTACAACTATGAAGGATTGTAGAAAAAAAATTATAGCGCGATACAGAAAGTTTTAGTTGAATGTCAAAATGTCGGATTTAAAACCCTATGTTGGCTAGTCTGGTGAAAATTACCCTCCTAATCAACAGTTGAAGCTTATTTGACGTTTTCTTGTTTGGTGAAGCTATATCTTTCTCATCTAACTTCCAATGTTTAAGAATCTTTTAAATATATACAGCTAGATATTGTAAATAGCTCAGCAATAATCTTTAATAAAGTTGGTTATATCTACCAGGATTTATTAAACTCATCATTTATTTGCAATTCCAATTTGTAATGTTACTTCTAAATTTGTATTTTTTTCATAATACAAGGTTGAATCCAGTCCAGTTAGATGACTAGCGTCGAATTGCAAACGGTGCACTCTTTAGACGAATCGATTTTAATAGAGTTTAGATGTGCCTTGTCGCTTAATTAGTCTGAAGATCACTAGAGCTTACTTCATTGGCCTGCTCTAGTTTTTCACAGATTCTGCATATTTCCCATGTTTCCCCTGTTACTAGTATAAAATTCTTTATTTTATTTGTTATAAGGATTTTGGAAGAGTACACATCCGGCGGTATGCATAATGCACATAGGTTGACATCTGTACCATTTGGCAAGTGTATCAGACTCACTACATATATTCGAGCTTGGATTCTCTGGGAAGCTATAGTTTTTTAGAGATATAAGGAATTTCAAATTTACTAGGATACCATAATATACCTACTAATATGTTGAAAAAAGTTTAAACCGCATTGTATAACACTTCACAAAAATAATATAGAACAGAGTACAGAGCTGTCCTTAAAGTTAAATATTTAAGGATATTGTTGGATCTCTCTAAACTTTTGCATTAAATAATTCTACGCCTTCACGATTAATATCACTCTTAGCAGTTTAGGTCCAAATCCTAGAATATTAAAATAAATAATCCATAGGTGTGGTTGGGTTTCACTCCATCTGTCGTATAAGCCGAATAATTGGCAACCGGATAAACGCCACTCACTTAAGTGGCTACCCACTTACTTCACGATGCTGAGTGCTGGGTGCACAGCGAGCGTGGAACCTCTAGACGGGATCAATAATTATCCTAGAATACTAAAATTAAATTTACCAAATAGTGATCAAGTTAAAATGAATTGCCAATTGGTGTGCTACATAGCTTCCTCGCATCCTATCACGTACTTCATTGGTTTTTTGTTTTCCCTCGATTTTTTAAATCTGTCAATATTGTTTTGATTTTTTACACGAATTAAAGTATCAATTTAGCAAAAACATCGCAGACGGTTCAAATTAATCTGGGGCTATCTGCGGGATAGCCTTTCGATAAACTAAATAACTTTCGATAAACTAAATAAAAGTTTCATACAATCAGATAAGTACTTTTATAGCTATTGGTGTAAATAAATGTATGTTTGTGCGCATCTGAAAGAGAAACAAATTCGCGCATAAGTTGGAAACTTATATGGGGCCAACAATGGACTCATTATGTCCTACCATTCAAATTTAGTTAAAATCGGGTGTAGGGTTGGGATATCGAAAGAAAATATCGATATTTCCAATATATCGACATCGAGTGAATAAATATCGATATCAGTCGATATAAAGCCCTCCGGGGAGCTGTTTTTGGGGGCTGTAACAGACCGATATTGCCGATGTATCGAAAGATCGATATCGATATAAAATATCGATATTTTTGGGTCCGATATATCGATATTTTCGATATATCGATATCGAAGTCCCAACCCTAAATCGGGTGTGTTGTGTTTAAGATAATATGATGGTTCGACAGAAGTGAGTGAGAGAAACGGAACCAAAAATGTCCCCTTATGTCGAAACAAATTTCTATCTTGGAATTTTTGAAATCGGAGACAAAGTATTTTCGTTCTTCAGAACGATCAGATAGCTTTCGTTACCTTCAGTAAGCTCGGAAGCAAAATAATTAAATGTTAAGTTTGTAAAATTTCCAATAAAATACATTTTTTATTACTTGATTCATGAAAACCATTTTGCTTCCGAGCAGAAGTTAACGTAAGCTAAGTGATGTAAAGATCAACAGAAGATAACTTAAGCTAAGTGATGTAAGATCAACAGAAGATAACGTAAGCTAAGAACAAACAACATTATTATGACTGAATGTCAAAAGTTCCCAGACTGAAGTCTGTTTCAGGCATCAGAGAACATATTTGGTTTCCGAGTCTGCCTGTCGCTCAATTATTATGAGCCAACATATATCTTAAAAAATATCTCTTTAAATGTTGTTAAATTGATACTTTAATTCATGTGAAAAATTAAAACAACTTTGAATCAAGAAAAGGCGAAATAATTGAATACATTTGACAATAATAATAGGTTTTGTTAAGCATAAAATCATTAAAATATACGAAATAGGACGCGAGGATATGTGCTACCCTAATTGGCAGTCTAGTTAAGATAATTCAAGATGGAGAAAAAAAAATCAGAAGTAATGAAAGCAATCTCATATTTCTCTTTTTGAAAATGGAAGAAGTACAAATTAGATGCTTCGTAAAGTATTTTTAGAACGTACGTATCAGGTTGAACCTTGAATTAAAGGAAGCAAAGTTTAACAAGCTGTGAATTTTCAATCTAAATTCCTAAAACTTTTATTAAGGGTTGCGTATATGTCTATAAATAGAGAGGCAGATGATGAAAATTTGAATTATCGAACATTTGAATGCTTTCTTACTAGTAGATTGTGTGCGTAAACTTGTATTTAACTTTAACTAAACTTCTTTCCAATTGCTTCCGCTTAATTCACATGATCGATTCATAACGTCGCTTTCACCAAAGAATAGAAAATGTAGGGGCAAAAAAAAGGAAATTAAATTATTTCGCATTANTTTATTTCCACTCACATAAGTTGGCAAATCTGAGTTCTCAGATTTACAAAGTATAGTGTTACAACCGTATATTGCGTACATGTATTATATGTGAAGTATTGATACTGATGTAATAATTTTCCACGTTGGTATCCATGTTGGTTCTTCTTTAGATTTTAACTCCCCTATGTTTTTTTTTAGAATAAAATCTATCTTATTATTGTGAGAGAGAGAGAGAGATTTTGAAAGCTGAATTCACCTGTAATATATTTTTATGCTTTATTTTTTAAGAAAAGGTTTCGACGTATTAGTCTGTAATATATTTCTTATACAGACTTCTTTCTTTGGAGTAGTTTGAACGATAAAAATACATTTGAAGACGTTTGCTTCACGTTATTGTAAATTTTCTCTCAATTTTATTGATATTTTTTATCATGAAGGTGTTTTTACATATATAGTTATGTCAAGTAGGATAATTTTAATTTAGTTTTCATATATATATATATTTATAATTTGAGAGTATTAATTTTGTTTTTATCGAAATTAGCTGTAACACAACATTATGCACTCGACGAGATCTTGAAATAGTTCACATATTTATTAGAATCCGACAAGTTCGAGTTTTTTTTTTAAATGAGAGGGGTGGAGGAATATTTTCGATACGATTTTTGAACAGGTCCAGGCCGTGTAAATGCAATGCCCTGTCGAGTTGTGGAGAGACTGCAGCAGGAAACCCGAAACGGTGCCGATACCGGGCAGAGAACGTATTTTCTAAAAGCCTCTTAAGTGATTTCTTATTAAAAACAGAAACGAGTAAAAACAGTTTTGTGACTGAAACTCAGAATTTGTTTTTTTTAAAAAAATACATGAAGCTAATCATTTTTTAAGATCGCATATGTTTGTATTATTGTTGAATGTGATTCATATCAGTGCAGGTATCTTTGTTAAGGCTAAAATGAATTTTTCGAAAATGAATGGTGAAAATATTTATTGTACATTTATTGTCTGTAGTTTGAGAAAAATTGTTCAAGTGGCTTCCCATGCCATATGACCATTATCCGAAGTATCCGAAATATTCAGCGGTCCAATGTTATTAGAAATAATAAATTGGTTAAAGGTGAAGTTTTAAGAGAAAGTTTTTGGAATGGTTATTATTGTTGTAAGGATACAAGGGTTGGTTTTAGAGTTTAGAGCTCATGGAAATGCTTGCATTCCTTTCTCTTTTACAATATATCTTGCTCTCTTCTGGCTCCTCATTCAATTATATCAGAGTTATTAATTTAGAAACATCTGGTAATTGGAACGTCGAGTTTAGGAGAAAGGGGGAAGAGGGATTGGAAGAGTTGTGCTCTACCCCTAGTCTGTGGTTCGCTTGGTAAACGATTTGATACGGAAAGTTTAGAATGGATCTCTCTCGCTCACTCCTGTTTCCGATTATTCTGATTTCTATTCGGGCTCTGGGTAACTCTGTCATTTCCTTATAATTCCAACCATAATTAGCGAATTCCTCTTTACCGATAGTTTCCTTCCATTTCCACTAATGATTTCTCTTAGCTGTCAAGCTCCAGACCCCAATCTAGATTTCAAGTCTTTTTTTTCAAACAATGTTTGAAAAAAGACTTTTTTTACTTTGCGGTTCTTTTTTTTATTTTCTACTTGGAAGTCTTCCTTACAACAGTTTCTAGCCATTAACTTTATCAAAGCATTTTCACTTCTTGGTTTTAGTTAGTTCAGTTTTATTGTTATTGTTTACAGACTTCATTACTAAGTGCGTGACTCACATGAGTTATCACTTCAATAATAATTAAAAATTAGAGATTTAGTGAAACTTACTTAAGGGTTTCTTCATGGAGTTTTCTTTCTTAAACTAAATTCCAAACTATAAAAGAACATTTTTAGTACATGATGAAATTATTTTTTCGAATATCTCTAAAATATTATTAGCTAATAGCAACCATGTAGATCCAAAATCCTAACATCAACAACAATTTGGTTTTTTTCATATTTTTAACTCACCTAAAGACAGGAACTTCGGGTGGATCATGAATCACAGAACAAAGTATTTAATAGCATTATTCTTCCACTTTGAACGCTTAGTTAAATTATCAATACATAATTGAAAAACGAAATATGCATCTTGGCTGTGTGTAACGTTTGAGTGTCCGACGATAACTCGAGTAAAACAGGGCCGATTTAGTTGAAGTTTGGTATACATGTTCCTCTTACTAATACTCAGGCTAAGTTTGTTGGACAGCGTGATCCGTCCAAGTGTTCGCGCGCAATGCTCGTGTAAACGTGAGCTTCAAATTTAAAGTTGGTATTTCAGGACGGGGAAAAATTCTATCATCACCTATTCGAAAAGACGAAGATTTTTTCCTGCCGCTTTACAGTAATTAATTTTTAACTATACTCATACCATAATACTGTCTTATTCTGACAGCGTTGGAAAATCGAAAATAAAATAAATAAATAATAACGGGAGACGGGAGGGGAGCCAATGAGAGCTCGATATTTTGGGTGGTAGTTGGTATAAAATATTACTGGATAACCTACAGATAACTAACTATCTACAGTCTATAAGATTAGAGTTGGCACAATCAACAGGTGGGAAAATGTTGAGGGAAACGATTTTATTGGTCCCCCATGTTGAATGCAACTTCAGAAAAAGTATGCTCCACTCTACCCCTCTTCCACAAAAAAAATATAACATGGCATCACTAATTTTCCCTTTTTATAACCCCAAAACTACCTCCACGTTTGTTGTTTCCCGCCTTCGATTGTGCCAACTCTAATCTTATAGACTGTAGTTGTTTTATTTCCACTCACATAAGTTGGCAAATCTGAGTTCTCAGATTTACAAAGTATAGTGTTACAACCGTATATTGCGTACATGTATTATATGTGAAGTATTGATACTGATGTAATAATTTTCCACGTTGGTATCCATGTTGGTTCTTCTTTAGATTTTAACTCCCCTATGTTTTTTTTTAGAATAAAATCTATCTTATTATTGTGTTAAAATGAATAGATATTTAATATTTCAATATGGCAACACAAAGTATAGGTTAGTTCTGAAAAACTTATCGACTGATCTTTCAAAAAGATTTCCATTATGCTTTATATTATTGTGAAAACAAAAAATTGGATTTAGCATGTTTAGGAATGACTCAAAAGTATAAATCTGTTAAGTCCCTGAACTCCCACATCTTATCTGATTCTTGCTCTGCTTTTGCTTACTGATAAAACTAAAATATTTATTTGTTCTTCTCTTTTAAAAAAAAATAAATATAAAAATAAAGATATTTATAATCTAGAAGGCATTGCATTTTTTAAAAGATGAATCTAAACTGTTGTTTAGTGATGAGGCTATATTATTCTAGTTCGGTAAACAGAAACAAAATACTTACTTTTTTTGTTTCTTTGCTAAGATTGAGAATAATCCCTTGTTATCCTGAATACTTAATGCCACCTTGGTAACTCTTCACTCTTAATAGAAACTAGGCCAGCTTACGATTAAGCTTAGTTTAGGTGTTATGCTGTAGCAACTGGCAACCAAGATGAACCAGCTACATAAATAGCCGCTGTAAACTCTAAAAATAGAACTTGAAAGCAATGGTCTAAGTAGAGAAGCACAATATACGAAGTCTGATAGAATGTTTATCGAGTTTCTAATGTTTGGCTGTCCTTTGGATCAAAGGGCCAAGGTCATTGAAAATTCAGAACGATAACACAGATCCGTGTTTACTTGGAATAAACAAGGATTCAAAGCCATTTGATTGATTACCTCTCTTCCCTTTACTTGTTTATAACTCTACACTGAACAGTCATCCCCCTTGATCTTTCCCATTACCTTTTGGTCAAATTCCAATAGGATTCCAAGCATTACTGGCTTTATTTCAAATTCTGGATAAAACTTTCTGTTTTGGATTTGTAGTAATTTTATCAGAATTGCTTGCAACTCTCTGTGTATCGATTCATGTTATACCTTTTAGAAGATAGTTTGTTGAAATAGAATTTCAACTATAGCATATTCATCGACGAAGCCGCATATGCAACACCTCTCTCTGAAAAATAAAAGTTTTCTCTTATCTTGTAATACGGCTGAATTATGATAGTTGTTTTTCGCTCGTATCATGAAATCATGAACTTCAAAATCTCTAATGATACTTCCACCAGCAGAAGTCTGCATTCATCTTTCTTACATGGTCTTCTCCTGAGAATCTAAAAAAAAAATTTATTATTGTGGTTTAAAAAGAAACTGATTAATTATAAATATTAGAGATTTAATCAGAATAAGTAAATTGTTTTTAAACATTGATGAAAATAAACTTTTATTTCATTAAAACTACAGTATTATATATAATATTATATAAATCGACATTTATTAATATTATAAATTGGTAAGGCGTGAAGTCTCACTTAAAAAGGGTTTCGTTTACCAACGAAACCCTAACTAATTTGTGAAACAAAATTAGTAAGGGGGAGGAGGGGAGGGAACACGAAAAATTTCGATGTTTTTTGACAAAATGGCGCCGAAAANCCCTATAACTGCTTTATGTAGGGTTGCCTCTAATCGATATTTACCAACTCTTACCGTGAGCAAGGGACCTCAAAACACATAAATATCCCTCGGCAAAATTCCAAACATATTAATTTTAGATTTACTTTCTGTTTTAAAGAGGATTCAGGTTACAAAAACGGAATTTTAAATTCCGGGGAAATGAAGTGTGTAAAAAAACAGTTTTGTATTTTATTAAACGATAATTTGATACAATCTGTTTTTGCAGAAATGCACTATTTGCAGTGAATTGCATAAAACACGTAAATAATGAAAAATTAAAAGTAATTAATGGTTCACATGTTTGATCACGTGGCAAATATATATGGTGGAGATATACATGCCTATGGCTTGCACAAAGACATACCAGCTCCTGTTACTATCATAATTATGTGATAAATGGCATGCCTGTAGCTAGCAAGCAAGTCGATCCACGAGATTTAATTTTTTAGCATGCAATGTATATGCGGGTTTGTGGGTGCTACAAAACCCATGCCGACGTGATAGCTACCGGGATAGGCAGCCATTCTTAACAATGTCTCTAAAGATACCTATGAACCACCATCTAAAAATCCACGCTAAAATCTTAAAGTTGTGTACTTCCAATTTAGTTCTGGCTGGGATTTTATTCTGCGTATATGGTATTTTTTATTTTTTTTATTTTTTTTAAGTGCCTTAAATTTTGCTAATTTCTCAGGAAGCATTCTCATATGGCTTCCATAACAGGTCTGGTTTAAATGTTTCATCCTCCTACATAGATTTTTTTTTTTTTTTTTTTTTTTTTTTTTTTTGTTATAAAAATTTGTTACTCTACACGTACAGAAATTGATGATAACAATATCCTGGGAGCCATCCGATGCATTAAGAACTGTCTCTTCTTTTGTCGTCAAAAAAAAATAAATAAATAAATCAATCGTCAAAAAATTAAATAGCGTAATAGTTTAACAGTGGATGATACAACAAATACCATAAAGCTTAAAAACTGTTGCTCAACTTTTCCGTAGATCTTATTTTATTACCTGTATCATTTTGTGTAGATTAAATTTTGTAACATTCTGAATAAAAGTAATAAGAAACATGTATAAATTATAACGGGAAATGGAAAATAGAAGAGAGAATAATATTTCCCTGTCAAATTATTAATATTCAGAGTCGGTTCAATTCTTTAATACACATATTTCCATTCCATCTATTATTTTATTTTAAGTTCTTTGTTAAATTATTACAATTTTTGACAAATTGAAGTTTTGAAAACTAATCTGTAGAATGGCTTCTAAAATATTTTTATTGTCAAATTCTAGAATAGAAAATTTTACTCCTACCTCCTTCCATTGATTTGTAGTTTGAGAGATTTGATCTGAGTTAGACTAAAAATTCATTTCATTTTTTTAGACTCGTATTTTTACATTTTTGTATTTAAACCATTACAAATTAACTTTTAGTCTTGGTTAGCATTGCAGTTTTATTTAGTACAAAACGAATCTTGATAATTTTAACTATTTGTATAAGGAATATAAAAGATCACTTCACATGTATTCAGGATTGCCTCAAAGTACTGAAAGAGTCTCAAGTAATTGTTAAGGCACTCATAGTAACTTCATTAAATCACCTCTAGTTGTTACAGGTGTTAAAGTAGTATATCAGTTGCTAATGACTACACCATTAGCAACTCTCTTGATTTTAGCAACTACCATATGATAGATTCTTAATGGGTAGCAAACAACAGGATTCCCAATATCTCTGTTCGGGAAATCTAGGTTTATCAAACTCGGGCTTAGAATTACTCAATATTACTTAAATTCAATAATCTTCAGAGCTCTCAACTTAAGGGGCAAACCATAAAGTTTTTGTCTATCCTTAATATTTGAATATATATCTTTGTTATTATTTACTAAATGAATAATTTATCGAAAAGACTGAGGTATATGGAGTGGGAGACTGGTTATCACTTAAGGCTTCCGGCTGAAGTCGTAACATTTAAGGTTTTAAAGGCCACGTCTTAAAAAGATATAAAGGCTAACGTTTTACTTCCATTACTGGGTGCAAATTTCGAAGTACCTATGTATTATTATCGGTTTTCTAATCGTTATTTTGAAAAAAACATCTTGATGCTCCACATCCCCTGTCAAATGATCTCTTTCAAGCGACGGTAGATTTAGTTATTACACCAAAAGTCCTTGGATTCTTTAAGATGTGGGTTTCTCGAGAAACCTTTTATAGTTATTGAGGATAAAGACAAATTGACTTATAAAATAAAATGAACTTTTTGCTTTTGAGACCCCGTTATTTTAATTTTNCAAGCGACGGTAGATTTAGTTATTACACCAAAAGTCCTTGGATTCTTTAAGATGTGGGTTTCTCGAGAAACCTTTTATAGTTATTGAGGATAAAGACAAATTGACTTATAAAATAAAATGAACTTTTTGCTTTTGAGACCCCGTTATTTTAATTTTTCCCCCTAGTATTATATCAAACTGCAGAAATTGGCATGTATGCCTATAATAATACTATGTTTCCATGATGTTCAAATACAGATTGAATACGGGTTTAATACAGTTTTTGGATCCAAAGTGTCCATGGAAATCTTGATTCGAAACGGATTTAATACGATCCCGATCCCGATACGATTCACTAAATTCTGGGATCGTATCTGGATCTAGTTGCATGGAAACACCTGAACTCGATCCTGGCATGCGCAGAGCGTGGGTGTGAGCGCACCTAGCGTATTTAGAACTGTAGTCAAATCTGTCAAAATACGGAATTAAAAATATGGTAATAAAAGGTGAAGTTACAAAATTATTTATAACCTTTAACAAAAGTAACCAAGAAAAAGGTTTTTTTTTCTCGTGTTGAATACGGATACAATACCACTCTTGGAAACACTTGACTTGTTAAATCCCATATCAGGATTCAATCCCTATTTTAACATATTTTTGATTTGACTTGTTTTAGTGATCCGGCAGTGCAGGCGCTGCAGTTTCTCGATGTTATAAACATGAAGGATCCAACACAGAAATCTCATTTCTACCGAAACACATTGAGAGATGTTTTGCCTTACATACCAAGGGTAAGCTTTCTTTACATCACATTCTTTATTCAATTATTTAAAAGCTTTTTAAATATAATCTTGTATTATGTCTTTTAAATGAATAATAAATATAAATAATGTCCACTTCTGTAAAGATAAATTTAATGAAAGGAAAGTTTGAACCCTATAACTGCTTTATGTAGGGTTGCCTCTAATCGATATTTACCAACTCTTACCGTGAGCAAGGGACCTCAAAACACATAAATATCCCTCGGCAAAATTCCAAACATATTAATTTTAGATTTACTTTCTGTTTTAAAGAGGATTCAGGTTACAAAAACGGAATTTTAAATTCCGGGGAAATGAAGTGTGTAAAAAAACAGTTTTGTATTTTATTAAACGATAATTTGATACAATCTGTTTTTGCAGAAATGCACTATTTGCAGTGAATTGCATAAAACACGTAAATAATGAAAAATTAAAAGTAATTAATGGTTCACATTTTTGATCACGTGGCAAATATATATGGTGGAGATATACATGCCTATGGCTTGCACAAAGACATACCAGCTCCTGTTACTATCATAATTATGTGATAAATGGCATGCCTGTAGCTAGCAAGCAAGTCGATCCACGAGATTTAATTTTTTAGCATGCAATGTATATGCGGGTTTGTGGGTGCTACAAAACCCATGCCGACGTGATAGCTACCGGGATAGGCAGCCATTCTTAACAATGTCTCTAAAGATACCTATGAACCACCATCTAAAAATCCACGCTAAAATCTTAAAGTTGTGTACTTCCAATTTAGTTCTGGCTGGGATTTTATTCTGCGTATATGGTATTTTTTATTTTTTTTAAGTGCCTTAAATTTTGCTAATTTCTCAGGAAGCATTCTCATATGGCTTCCATAACCACCGAGATCTTCTTGTCTTCTTAATTTTCTTCTTCGTCTGTCCCTTTTTTTGTCTTATTATAATTTAGCTACATATTTTTTTGCAAGTAACGATATAACACTTTCAATCCACTCCGAATGCCTTCCATGATTTGCCTGTTGTGACAATTTAAACAAAAATTAACACTTGTAAAAAAGGCAGGACAGAGTTGATAGCGTGTCAAGCACAAGAGCGGTCCCACGGGGGGTGGGATGGGGGTAATCCCCCCTCCAGGATTTTTGGAGAAATAACAAAAAATAAAACACCAAATGACTTGGAGGGAAGAGATAACAAATCAATTTCTAAATAATAAGTATATTTTTTAGTATTGTCTTATGCTAAAAGAAAAAAAATGAAAAAAAAAAAGTTTTTTTTTCGTTTCTTTCTACCAAGATTCCTTTAAAATTACTTAAAATGTTGAGATTAACATCTTTCTATTTTAAATATTTTTAAATTATTACTTTAGTTGAAGGATGGATTAGGTGTAATAATATTATCTGAGATAATCATGGTTAATATTATTATACCTAATCCATATATCATCTATAATAATATTTTAAAAATATTTAAAATCACTTTAAACAAAGTGAAAATTCCTTACTATTAGCATCTAAATAAATAAAAATATATTTGAGTATTTATTATTTTTACTTCCATACATTTAAGTGAGAAAATCAATGTGTTAAAGAGAAAGTACCTGGATAGGAGTTGGTTCAAAATATTAAATTATTATTTATTTAAACCTCAATTTATACCTTTACAAAGAAGAGAATTAATACCTTAAAGTTACTTTTGGAGTTACAAACTGGTAACACTTTGTACTACGACTATAGGAATACAATATTTCATTTANAGTGTTTAATTTTCGGCGCCATTTTGTCAAAAAACATCGAAATTTTTTGTGTCCCCCCCCCCCTAAAACCGTACTTCCGCTATTACTAAAAATATAGAAAAATATGCAAAATGTGCGGTCTGTTGGGCCATAGAAAAAATAAGATTAGCAATTCGATCTAATGTACTGAAAATCCAAGATGGCGGATAATTGATCATGACAACGCAAGATAAAGAAATAGCAAAAATAAATCTGTCTTTAAAACAAGGAGGGATTCATACTATTACGTAGCCCAGGATTGACTACATCGACTTTAATAACTTTTTTTGTCTAATCCATTCCATTTATTTAAATAGTACATTTACTTATTTTTATTTTTTAAGATTAAGAACCTATACTTTGCTAAGATCTCATGTATAAAAAGCTCACGTCAAATGGGACTCAATTCAACTTTTCCCCCAGCATAGAGTAAAAGCCTCTACACACGATCTAGTCTACTTGTGCTATTATTTTAAGCTGGTTTTCAGGCAGACAAGCAGCTATAACTAAGTAAATCTGTAGTTGGTTTTTATATTTTTTCTGTTTTTTAGGTATTTTCTGTTTTATACGGTTTCTTCAGTTAGTATACATATTAGGAGACCTCTAAACACAGATTTCGAAGATAGTTCTATTAAAATTTAAATACTAAATTACTATAAAGGGTGTTTCTTAAAATAATGAACAAAGATAACTAAATAATTTAAGGCCTTTTTACAATTAAAGACTCAAAAGATTCGAGGTCGAGAAACTTCATTTTCCTGTTGCTTTTCTCCTCCCTCCGTGTCTTTCCTCTCTCCTCCAAGTGTCAGACCAACTTTTCACTAAACTTGACAACAACAAAAAAACAACATTGTTCTTTTGTTACCTCCTTCAGCTCCCCTTCCGCAGGGAAATCCTTTTATTTTTCAGCAGAAAACATTTTCCTCTCGTTCTTGTGAATACAAATACTTTCCTTTCTATTACACAGAAAAACAGTAACAGAAAAACCATTATAAACATTAAACTGTAAATAAAAAAATAATAGGAAAAACCTAACTTTAGAACATTTCATGTGAAGAGTGTTACAAAGTTTACCGCCGTTGCGGAAAAATTCAATATTCTTTTTCTAGGGGTTTAAAGTTAAGTGTGAATAAATCAAATATTATACAAGATGTTGCCAAATATATGGTTTATTTTTGCTCACATGTTTTTACTTTTAAAGAAGTTTTAGTAAGTTATAAATTAAAAAAAGAATACAGTTAAAACGTTCGGTGATTTATTCGTGGTTAGTAAAACTTTAAGCTCTTATTATTTTCGTTAAATCAACTAGGGCATGTATGATAATAAAATATATATTTCAATCGAATACTCTATCTGACGTGAAGGATATCACAGAAATTTAGGTTTTTAGATGAGAAACGGTGCTCGAAGTCCGACGCTTTTGAACAAGATATACTACAATCCTACTGTACTAATGTTTAGAGTCTGAACACTTAAATTCACTGTCTGAAAAATTAACAATTGTAATTTTTGCTTCCGAGCTTACCGAAGGTAACGGAAGCTATGTGATCGTTTTGAAGAACGAAAATATTTTATATCTCCGATTTCAAAAATTCCAAGACAGAAATCCGTTTCAGACATCAGGGAACATTTTTGGTTCCGTGTCTGTCTGTCGGTCTGTCGGTCTGTCGGTCTGTCGGTCTGTCGGTCTGTCGGTCTGTCGGTCTGTCGGTCTGTCACAAATATTTGCGAACCACCATATCTTAAAAACTACACGTCCAATTTTAATGAAATTTGGGTGGTAGGTCATACTTAGCCCATTGTTGGTCCCATATAAGTTTCAACCTTCTGCGCTTATTTGTTTATCTTCCACATGCACACAAACATACATTTATTTTCAGCCATATCTTTAAAAGTAATCATCTGATTTTTATGAAATTTTTATGGTTTGTCGAAAGTAGCCTGCAGATAGCACCTGCCTAATTTCAACCTTCTGCGCACTTCAAATCGTACTAAATTAATATGTCTTATACTACAAAGCCTCATGGCTCACTGACTCACTGACTGACATTAATGTTTACCCACTTCCAGAAGAGCTAGAGACTTGCGGTTTGCGCCATTCGACGCGCAACGTCCATATTGTGAACCAAAATAATTATAAAAAGTTCATTTTTTCCTCTCCTTCCCCCCTTAAAAAAATAAAAATGGCCGACTTGATTTTTAAGCTGTATTGGGGACTTATAGCGGCTAAACGGTAAGTCGTATTGGAAAACGGATAGCACCAGCGGTAACTGATTTTAAAAGATCTACAACATTGGTCCTATGACTTTTTGTCGTATCATCATCGGTTGTACCTTAGATGATGAAAATACGGTATTTTTTTGGGTTTATTTTTTTTCCTTTTTGTCTTTGAATGGCCATAGTTTCTATAATAGTTGACCGATTTTATTTCTGATTGAGGCGGTTGAATCCCACACTAATGCTCTTTAAATTGAGTATATTTTATTTTATTAGGTCATCCTATTTGCTGAGAACTTGAGAGTAAACTTTTTTCAGCGTGCCGTGTCACGTGACCACTTTTTTTGGTTTTTAATATTGTGTCATATATCATTTTAAAGGCCTTGACATGTACATTAAAGCTATTTTATTTATTTATTTTTTAAAAATTATGTACACGCACTTTTGTACCGATATATAATTTTGCTGTAGGTGAAAGGGTTAAAATAATTTTTTGTTATTTGGTTTTTTATTTGCATTTATTTATTAGTTTAATTAATGCCCTTTTGTATTGTTTGTTTTTTAAAAATATAATTTTTGTACCTCAAAGTACAGAGGTACAAAAATATTAAAGTTAATCTTTTATAATATGATGTATATCGTTGAAAAGCTCTTGAATAGTAAATTAATTTTTGTTATATTCAATTTTGTGATATTTTTAGTTTTGAGGTGGGTAAAATTAAATTAAAAAAACCTGTTTATATAGCGGCTTCTATGATTTTTTGTGCTGGGTTGTTTTTTTTTATTAAATTTATTATTTTGTGTGCTAACTTTTGGCGCATGTTGGTTTGTTTCTCCAAAATGTTGGTTAGAACCAACGTTAATAAATATTTACTGGAAAAGCCCCACGCCGTTCCAACTTTTTGATTATTTTTATCGAGGTATATTTTTATTTCTTAAGTTGATCGTTTCTTTGCGTACTATATCGCGAGGAAGCTATGTGCCACACTAATTGGCAGAGTATTTTATACAATTTTAACGATAACAATTTTAGCAAAAATAGAGCGAGAGTCAGACACGGAATCAAAAAAGTTCCCTGATGTCTGAAACGAACTTCTATCTTTTTTTGAAATTTTTTAAATTGGAGGAATAAAATATTTTTGTTATAGAGAACGACCACATAGCTTCACTTACTTTCGGTAAGCTCTTGCTTTTTTTTATTAGCCAGCTTAACTCCCTTCAATTTTTATAAAAAAATTGAATTTATGGGAAAATTTAATTTGTTGAAAAAAATCTCTTAAGAACTTTTAATACGAAAAAGGCTTATATTTATGTCCCTTTGAATTCTCTAACTGTATTACCTTCCGAATAAAATTCAATAATTTATCTGAAGAAAGTACTTAAAAAAAATAAGCCATAGAAATATCTCGGGATTCAATTGCTTGACAAATGGTATTATTGGGACACTCAAGGGGTAGTTTGGCTCCAAAAGAAACCCATCCGTAGACGATTAATCATAACATATTTCATATTTTTTTCTCTCTCAATATTGAAAGGGACAACTTTCCCCCCCAAGACAATTATTATTATTCTTTTGTGTAGGCTCTTAAAGTTTTAGGACAAATTATTTTAATTTGAATTGTAAGTATAGGTACTTGCAACAATGCCCTTATAGTATTTTTAAGAATTCTTCTTATGCAAAGGGAATTATGGTGTAATGTTTTTTATTTTTTTAGGGTTTTGTTGGTAACTCCAAAAAAAGAAACCTATAGTTTCGTTCCTGTGTCTGTCTGTCAGTCATATTGTACGGTTCCAATTACTTATGAATCAAAAGAGATAAAAATTAATACTTCGCAGTATTAACGATCTTTTTGAACGCGCATACAGGAAAAATGTAGCGAACTCAAAATTATTTTTGTTAATTATTAATGTTTCAGCGGGGTATTAAAGAGAAGATGAAAGATACTTGTGGAAAGTCCTCGCCATTTTGTCAAGTGAATCGAAATTTTATGTCCCCTTTCCTAAACCCATATTTCTGTTGTTACTAAAAGATATCGGCAGTTCCTCTTCCTATCAATAATTTCATGATTAATATTCCAATGAAACTCTTTTCACGTGAGACTTCACGCACAAATATTACATTTATAGTATATTTGTATGCTTTTTAACTATCCAATTTATACGCGATGAAATAGGTTTAATTTATTTGGGGGGGGGCATTATTTTTTAATATGTTTTTATTTGATTAAATATAAATAAGAAAAATACATAATTATAGTAAATAATAAGTTTAGTTATAGTTTGTAATTTTATTGCCGCAAGGCAAAATTGAGAAATGAATTTTATAACATAATTTTTTTTTATCCCCCTCCCTTAAATACTCTGAAAATCATAGCAAAAATAATCCATTTTAGTTCAAATTGTATCACAAGTTGTTTCCCTGGGGGAAAATTTAGTTTCTTGGATATTGATAAACATAAATTTAACCTCGCTAAAATGAAACCGAAGTGAAAACAATCGCATCTCGAACAATTTAAAAATATATTTTTTATAATAAAATTACTAAGTTAGATGTTATAAGATTAAATTCATTATGTATTTTTTGGTCCGAGCATGTAGGTATGTATTTTTATATCAGCAAAATGCACTTATAAGCTTAAAAATAAATATATATTTATTAATCCTAGAGATTATACTCTTTTGTTTTAAAATCTCTTTACAATTTATATAGCTCTAAGATATGAGCGGTTTACGGTAGGAAAAGTTTTATTAAGCCATTTAAAACCCCACTATATCAAAGATTTTTTTATACCTATTCTTATTTGGTCTTTATACAATTTACTATAAACACTTTTTTNTTATTTTTATCGAGGTATATTTTTATTTCTTAAGTTGATCGTTTCTTTGCGTACTATATCGCGAGGAAGCTATGTGCCACACTAATTGGCAGAGTATTTTATACAATTTTAACGATAACAATTTTAGCAAAAATAGAGCGAGAGTCAGACACGGAATCAAAAAAGTTCCCTGATGTCTGAAACGAACTTCTATCTTTTTTTGAAATTTTTTAAATTGGAGGAATAAAATATTTTTGTTATAGAGAACGACCACATAGCTTCACTTACTTTCGGTAAGCTCTTGCTTTTTTTTATTAGCCAGCTTAACTCCCTTCAATTTTTATAAAAAAATTGAATTTATGGGAAAATTTAATTTGTTGAAAAAAATCTCTTAAGAACTTTTAATACGAAAAAGGCTTATATTTATGTCCCTTTGAATTCTCTAACTGTATTACCTTCCGAATAAAATTCAATAATTTATCTGAAGAAAGTACTTAAAAAAAATAAGCCATAGAAATATCTCGGGATTCAATTGCTTGACAAATGGTATTATTGGGACACTCAAGGGGTAGTTTGGCTCCAAAAGAAACCCATCCGTAGACGATTAATCATAACATATTTCATATTTTTTTCTCTCTCAATATTGAAAGGGACAACTTTCCCCCCCAAGACAATTATTATTATTCTTTTGTGTAGGCTCTTAAAGTTTTAGGACAAATTATTTTAATTTGAATTGTAAGTATAGGTACTTGCAACAATGCCCTTATAGTATTTTTAAGAATTCTTCTTATGCAAAGGGAATTATGGTGTAATGTTTTTTATTTTTTTAGGGTTTTGTTGGTAACTCCAAAAAAAGAAACCTATAGTTTCGTTCCTGTGTCTGTCTGTCAGTCATATTGTACGGTTCCAATTACTTATGAATCAAAAGAGATAAAAATTAATACTTCGCAGTATTAACGATCTTTTTGAACGCGCATACAGGAAAAATGTAGCGAACTCAAAATTATTTTTGTTAATTATTAATGTTTCAGCGGGGTATTAAAGAGAAGATGAAAGATACTTGTGGAAAGTCCTCGCCATTTTGTCAAGTGAATCGAAATTTTATGTCCCCTTTCCTAAACCCATATTTCTGTTGTTACTAAAAGATATCGGCAGTTCCTCTTCCTATCAATAATTTCGTGATTAATATTCCAATGAAACTCTTTTCACGTGAGACTTCACGCACAAATATTACATTTATAGTATATTTGTATGCTTTTTAACTATCCAATTTATACGCGATGAAATAGGTTTAATTTATTTGGGGGGGGGCATTATTTTTTAATATGTTTTTATTTGATTAAATATAAATAAGAAAAATACATAATTATAGTAAA
>KZ652372.1:59125-84134 GCA_001010745.2 Gerris buenoi | reverse complement strand
TATGCACATTTCGTGACTTTTTTAAGGAACATTATTTCTTCTAATTCTTCTTCTTAAATTAGTGGCAAATTCTAAAACTTGCCAATTAAAATATAAGCAGATTGAGAACAGAAAGTTTACGGACATTACGCCTATCACTCAAAATTTAAGAATCAAAAGTCCTCTTCTAACGCCGCCTATAACAGTCGAAAACAATCGATCTATTTTTAAAGTCAATTCTGCGTTTTATGGTAAGATCTACATTTAGAAAACGCGATATAATATGATATATTTTTTTTTTTTGATAAATAATCTGTTTTTTTTTTATAGTTTAATTTGAATACCTACATATTATCTATACAATTTAGATTATTATATAAGCTGACTGTTTCATAGAACTTCTGTGATCAAGGTTTTATTAAGCTGTTCTAACTTTGATGGTGTTGAAGTTAGTGAGAATTTTATAGGTATACAGCTATCAAAAAGTTTAATAATTATACGTTTTCTTGTAAGATTTAAATTTGCATATCTGTAAAACTTTTAAGAATAGATGAAAAATGTTAATTTTATTTGAAAAAGAAGTTTCATATCTAATCTTTCTTAAGAATCTTAAAATTTCAATCTCCTTCAACCATCTTACTCATCTTATTTTCTTATCTTACTCATAAATCTGTATAAGTAGTTACTTACCTCTTAAGCAAATGCATTTCTTAAGGTATCACTTACTCGTATCTACTTGTATGATTTAGTGATTAGCATTGATTATTTTTATTATTATTTCTAGTCACAGACGTTATGATAGAAATGGACTATGATAATAGATCATTTTTCTGTTTATTATTAATGATAATTTTGATGTAAGTGTGGAAGTGGAAGATAAGATCTTAAATATTTTGTTAATAGAAAGAAATTTTTCGATGACGAATTACCCAGGAAGTAAAAATATATTGTATTGTCAGCATTTTGGGATTTTTTTTTTATAAATCGACGTGAAATTAATTATTTCTAATCATTTTTAATCGCATAAGGCCCCCAAACACGATCAAACATTTCACACACATTCTGGGGGGACACATTCTGGGAGGGGGGTTCGGGGGTCCTCCCCCGGAAAATTTTGAAAATATGACTTCTAAAAACAGTGTTTTTATGCATCTCTTATGTGAAATTTGATTTTAACACTTTGTCATAAAATAAAGTAAAACTACATTGTAATTCGTTGACAAAACTATGAACACAAGTATTTTTAAATTTAAAAAAAAAAAAAAATGAAATAGTAACTTAACAATAGTAAATGTAATATAATAAAAGTTGTGCTCCTAATCATTGTAATTAAGATCTGTAAACAGCCATTATGCAATATTACTTAAAATCTACAATAGTCTATGTAATTTAATCAATAGTTATGAAAAACAATAAAAACATGTTTTCTTAGGCTAGGCGCACACTGGAGAAAAAAAGTCTGCAGAATGTCTGTGGGCTGTTTGCAGACGGTTTTGTCTCCAGTGTGCGCCTAGCCTTAGGGTGGCCATGATAAATGTCCGGTGGTTCTTTGGACACTGCTATTCTTAGCAGGTGCTGAAGGATTTCATGTGTTAGGCGGGACCTATTTTTGTTCTTAATGAAATTCATTCAACTAAAAGTTGATTTACTTGTGTAGGTTCAAACAAATATGATCATGGTTAGTTTTGAACAATTTATTTATTGTAATTTCTTAGGCACTTAATTTATTTTCTAGCAACGTAAGATAATGGGAAAAATATCCCGAGTTTTACGTTCGGTCGAGGGCCACACAATATTGTACTGAGGGCCGCATGCGGCCCGTGGGCCGCGTAGTGAGTACCCCTGAGTTATTGAAAAACCAGTTTTCACAGTTTTGTTTTTGGTTGAAAACCATATTTCTTTAGCTAAAATAAAAAGAGTTTACTATAGTCAGAGTTACATTATGATATTTTTCTATCATTTATTACAGTTATGTTGTATAATAAACGTAATCAAACAAATAGATATGCTCTACCTAGGTAATCACTAAATAATAACTCAAAATGAGGCCTTATTACAGTTGTAAAAAAATTGTTTATTTGATCATTTTAAATTCAAGAGCGGGTTATTTCAAAATGTGTCAATATTGAATCGAAACTAAGATAACGAAATTCTCCTCTTTAAGGTCTAAACGGAATTATTTTGAAACAAGACAGTATAAAATCGAAGTAATTCTATTTATGTTTTAAGAATAATAAAATCAATACAGTCTTATTTTAAAATAATGCAGTATTGTTTATAAAAAATAACAAAAAGAGTTCTAACCGATAGCGTTAGAATGAATTTTTTTGAGTTAATACAGTTTTGTACAGACAAAAACACGCTTCTTGTCCAGTGTCTTGTTATAAACAGATAATTGTCAGTCTTGTAACCCAAACCCAGCGACTTATGAGATAAGACAGTATGGCACTATGCTCTCTACCAGTGTTTAATAAAGATAGAAATGTGACGATTATACCATCAGAATCAGCGCGAAATTTCGAGTAAGACCATATGAAAAACACATTTTCGATATTTTTTGAGTTATGTCAGTCTTGTTCCGGACCAGCGATATGTACTTTACTCGCTTCATATTATAATATTTAATTTTTTTTGTCATCAGGAATGTGTTCTCGATACCGAAGTCAATTCAAGCGACTGTAACTCTTTTGGAGAATCTACACGTTATACTAGAGAAAACTCCCAGGGAAGATATCAGAACTGAAGTACTTCCAATGCTGTACCAGGCCTTCGAATCATCAACCATCCAAGTGCAGGTAACCTTAATTATTATTCTTAAAACTAATTTCACGAAATCAAACTCAAGATTAAACTAAATCTTAATTAAAAATATACTCTGCACTTAAATTTAATTTATTTGAAGTCAGCACCTGGCCTAAATTGTTTATTATTATGGTTTTTACAAAAGGTTGAGAGTTTTTTTTTTTTGGATGTTGGCACCGCATCTAAAATTTAAGATCTACACCTTCTTTTTTTTAATTTTTAAGTTTTTGGTAGTCTTCATACTACGGAAAGTTAAAATATCAATTTAAATCAAATTATTATCATTAGTAATAATGGGAGACAGACAGAGAAAAATAGACTCCAGCGCCGGGACTCGAACCCAGGCCTACCTTATTTCCGGTGCAGATGCTCTTTATCCAACTAAGCTACACGGGAGTTCTTGCATTATACCTTGTTCTTCGTTCTTGCATTATACCTTGAATATATTTCATTTCAATGATTTTTATGCGGAAGGCCCGGGTTCGAGTCCCGGCGCTGGAGTCTATTTTTCTCTGTCTGTCTCCCATTATTACTTATGATCTTATGATTATCATTTGATTTAAATTGACACATTCTTTTTTTTAACACATGACTCTTAAGTACAAAACAGTTATTATTAGCATTCTTAATTTATTATTAAAAAATGACAGTATTCGCCCCAACTTTTTGGTGAGCTAAAATTAATATTATTGCCTTCTGAAGACTGAAAGCTTCGTGTACTAAATGTGATTGGAATTCCCTACATTTCTATAAATAATTAAATTTGTGGAAATATTAATGTCTGGTTAGAGGTGCCTGAATTTAGAAAGTGTCGCTTACAGTTAGTGTGGTGCTATTTAATAATTCTAGCTTTAGATGGTTGATTAGATTTTTTGGCAACTTTAGGTAACTACTAATTTTTTCATCCTCTTTTTAGTAGAATGTATTTACAATAATTTTGTTGTAAGGATATTTTTCCTATGTATATATACATTATAAGTAGCATGATCTCCTAGTCTTTTGTTTAATACTAACAATAGACGAGTATATAAATATGAGTGTTTGTTATTTGCACATATTCCGAGTTTGATGAAATTTTCTCAGATTTAAGATTTGAGACTTCAAAATATACTCCCCATTGGGCAACGCTGGTACTTCAGCTAGTACTTCATATTATCCTTTAGTAATTTTTTACAATCTTTAGTCCTCATCAGTATCTAAATCTATAGTTTATTATCCTATCAAACCTATCTTAATATCCTTTCTTATGAAGAATAAAGTTCAATTAACCTTTTGTATATAACACTTACTAGGAATAATTCAAGTTTCTATGAATTATTAATTATTCAGTGGAATTCCGCTCTCCTAAATTTATTGGTTGTCGGCATTATTGCATATCTCTTGTTGCGAATAAAGTGGAATTTAGTTCTTTTGTTTAACTTATATCTCTTTCACCTGTTAGATGAAGTTCTTTACCTGATAAATACCTAGACAATGGGATTTAATATCTCAGTGTTAACAGACGAGATTATTTACCCTCGTTTGAACCATCTAGTGATCTTTAATAACAAAGCAAGGTGTATAAAATAGTGATTGTTAAGGTTGGTTGCTCTCTATTTCATCCACTTTGGATTTAAGTTGAGTTATTGTTTTTGAATGTATAGTATTATTTATATGATACTGCTTGTATATTGCTTCCAAGGAACATAAATCCATTCCAGTCATTAAGGGACATTGATGATCTCGTAATCTCGTGTCTGTCTGTCAGTTTGTCGTCATTAAATATTTTTGTGAACCACTAAATCTTAAAAACTAATCGTCCGAATTTAATTAAATTTTAAGTGTTGGTCATAATTAATTCACAATTGGTCCCATATTAATTTTAACAGTCTGCAGGCAGCCAATGAGAGCTCAGAAATTTAGAGTCCTTAATCGCTCCCCACTCTATTTCTTTTATTTTCCCACGCTGTCAAGGCAATAAGACTCATTTGGGACAGACAGTAATATTGTTTTTAAGCCAAAGAGTAACGAACTCTCCTGTCTCTTGAAGAAATGGTCCTCTCTTTTTAATCTGTCTTCTACCCCCTGTAGTTTTGTTGTAAAACCCACGTAACAGTTAAGATTTTTTTTTTTAATTAATTAATTAATTATTTATTTTCTTTTTGATTTGGTATTCAATAAAAAGACATTGTTTGCCAAAAAGTTCTTAGTATCTACTCGACCCTTTTTATTTTGTAACCCTTTTTGCTTTGATGTTTCAAGTTTTTTGTACTGCAAAAATAAAAAGAATTTGAATAAAATGTGAAAATGGCGATTAATTCTTAATAATCATTTAATGCTTTACTTTTATAATTGGTATGTATAATTAATTTCTTAATGTAAAACTATAAAAAGGGGTAATTGATATTGAGAAAAGAGCTTATTTGCATTTATTTATTATTTTCTCCACTTATTCAAGGGACTTATCAAGGGGGGTTCCTCTTCTAATTGAATTTTTCATAGAAGGGTGTATCAATTGTTAAATTTTTAAATTATTTATGATGTTTAGATTTCCTAAGTGAAAATCTTAATTATTTATCTCTTGTTTAAAACATAATGATTTTATTCCAACCAGAATAGAAGCAATGTACTTTGTCGTCTTATCTTTTGAACCAAGTTCCCTATTTTATTTGTATTTTTTCTCGTATTAGATGTTCTATGGTGTGAAGGTTTTTCTTTGACTACTTAAGTCGAGATCTTTTGCGAAGTGGTTTTTACATTCAAGTCAAAGGTTCAAACGTTATTACTTTCCTCTTGAACTTGTCAAATTCTTTGACACAAAGTCTTCTTGAACATCATGTGTCTCTGACGTGGAAAAATTCTTACCCTTAATATCTTTTTACTCTTGTCATTTGGATCTTCTCTCTACCCTACTTATTTTAATTTGTTAAACTATACACGTACAACAAAATAATTTAAATATATTATTTTAAAATATTTTTCGTTGTTAAGTAAAATATTCACTAATTAAATAATATTTAAAGAGTTCCTAAAACTTACTGCTGATAATTTACATTTTGCGACGGTTTTGATTCACAATTCACCTATTATGTTCAGTGGGTCATCAAACAACCAAAAAAAAAAATTAAAGAGCCCAGAAGGTTAAAATTAATCTGGTGCTATCTGCGGGCTACTTTCAACAAACTTTCCAAGTTTAATAAAATTCACATCAGGGGGCTGATTCTGTAACTTTGAAACCTCCCTTTTTATGTTGTTATATATCAAATTGTTGTTATGAAAATGCGCGCGCAACCTGTCAACGTGAATCTATAACTTTGTCTGTTGCTATATAAGGAGAAATTGATATATAAGGTTTGATATATATATATATATCCACTCAAAATTGTTGCTGATATTAATTCGTCAGGTTATGTTGTTATATATCAAATGCTAAAAACCAAAACAAAGTGACGCTATTATTGGTGTTTTCGTTCACTTTTCTTGTTTTCTGACTGAAATTTGAAATATGTAACTATAAAATGGCCAATATAAAGGACGCTATCAATCCGTAGTTCAGTATACGGCCACATACAGCTCTGGCATCACTTTACAGATTCACTACATTATATAACAACACTTTGATATAGCGATGTTTGGTGTATAATGCCACATTGGATATTGGATATATATAAAAAAAAAGTTACAGAATCGGCCTCCAGTACTTTTGAAGATATAAGGTGTAGATAAATGTATGTTCGTGTGCATGTGGAAGAGCAACAAATTGGGACAGAAGGTTGAAACTTATGTGGGGCTAACATTAGGCTGATTACAACTTACCATCAAATTTTCATTAAAATCAGACAATTAGTTTTTAAGATATGTTGGTTGAGACAGATCGACAGATAGGCACGGAACCAAAAGTTGTCTGATGTCTGAAACGGATTTCTTCGGAAAGATTTCATAGCTTTTGGTACCTTCGGTAAGCTCGGAAGCAAAATGTTTTATAAATTGATTCTTTTATACTCGTATATGCTACTTTTGTATAATATATTGAAAATGATCTCAATACTGTTGTCATCTTATGGTACTTGAAAATATTTGGATACAATTCTGAGATCATTAAAAAACAGCTGCTTTTTGACATGTGACATTGTGTGATCAGTGCAATGATAAGAAGATTTTTAAATACTTCGTCAAGAGGAGGTTAAATATTACCTAATAAGAAGTTAAGTTAATTTTTCTTTACTACCCTTAAGTGCCAATTCACACACGATCCTATGTGGTTAGAGAAATGGAAAACGGGTGGAGCATTTAACGGATAACGTCAAAGAAATGAGTGGTAAGTCAGTGGCGCGCCTCTTTGATAAACCACGAGTGGTGTCGAAATGGCGTGGTGGGACCAATATGTGCCACTCTCTGTCCCCCATGCCCATAGGTTCACGTATAGGTGGTTCAACCAGCGGAAAAGCCACGCCAGCGCCAGTGTCATACGCCATTCGTGTGTGAATTGGGCCTAAGATCTAGATGTCTATATAAAATCACTCAAAACTCAAACTTAACTTCCTCATATGCCTTGTGTATATCGATACTGAATTTAAATCCCATTTAACTAATTTAATTGATTTATTATTAAACATATTTAAAAAGTATTGAAAAGATAATTGTTTACACATCGTTTTCGATTTTTAGCTTATTAAAATTTATGTCCATCATTATCTCAGAAACTTGATTTTCCTTGGGAAAACGATTTATATTTATATAATATATGGTTAGAGTCGTATAAAATAGGTTTTATTGGAACGAAGTTCCTAATGGCACGTTCTGGAGCCCGGGAGTGAATCCGAAAAAACGACCAAAATCACCTTCACAAAATAACCGTCACGCAAAATCACCGTCTCAAAATCTACTGATGACGATAACTTAAGTAAAAGATGACCGAGTTAGTTGAAATTTGGTACTCATGTTTATTTTACCAATGCCCAGGCTAATTTGTTGGATAACGTTATCCGCCCAAGCGTTCACGCGCAACGTTCGCGTAAACGAAAGCTTCAAAAATTTTAGGACGGGAAAAAATGTTATCAACATTATTAAGGAAGCCTGTTCCTTGACTTTATACTTTCTCATATAAAGAGAAAGTATTGTGATGGCGCGAAATTCGATTTTGAGATTTCGATGGATTTACACGTTTTGAGGTCCCCTGAGTCCAAAAAAGTGGTTTTTAAAAAATGTCTGTCCGTCGTCTGTCGTCTGTCTGTCGGCTGTCTGTGCAAACGCCTGGAGCCTAAACTACTGGGCCGATTTTGACGAAATTTGGCATACACGTTCAGAAAAATCATACCCCGAGGCGAAATCGAGAAATGAATTTTAACTCCAAATTTGAGGGCGCTACCCCCCAAAAACTCTGAAAAAACACGAAAAAAAATTATTTCTCGAAAACGGTTCCGACGATTTTGGTTAAAAAATTCTAAAATGTAGTGAATTTTAATACGAATCTAATGATATAAGCCGTTTTCCCGGGAAAAATCTAGTTCCTGAGAAAATAGCTTAAAACGCGGATGGAGAGGCCGGGTTCGATTCCCCGCCCAGGAGAAGTTATTTATATGATATTTTGGATGACATTTCCAATTGTAATTAAATGCACATATATGAGAAAGTTTGTCTGAGTTGTCTCGGACCGATTTTTTTTGTTATATGTCAAAATTTCACTTTGTTTTGTAAATATAGAAAATAAAATCACGGTCTTATTAAAAGTAAAATTGATCTGTGCTGACGCTTATTTGAATATATTAAGTATATTATAATACTGCGTTCTTAATCCAAGAAAAAATTCTAAGTTCATCTATTTAATGAGACAAACAACTTTAAATATTTTTTTTAGTAAAACGAACACCGACATTGTTATGAAGTGATAAAGATCGCTAAATTTGTTAAAGTGGATCTAAAAACGTATTAAACGTGGACGTTTAAAATAAAGAAAACAAGGGCTAGTTACAAACAGTTAACTACTTTTAATTTTGTCTCTTTTCTAACTCCGCCATGTACAAGTAGTTAGCAATGTATACGTACTTAGCACTGTGAGCTACTTTTAATTTTGTCTCTTTTCTAACTCCGCCATGTACAAGTAGTTAGCAACGTATACGTACTTAGCAGTGTGATTTTATAAATTATATTTAATGGAAAATGTAAGGAACATCGTTCCGAACGGGTGTCCCGCGACACACGTATTTTTTGTACCAATTAAAATCATCGAAAGCGTGTTTGAGGTTTTTGTTTGCAGAATATCTGTTCCTAAATATCATTTAATACGGAGGGGGTAAATCTTTAGTTTATTTTATGATAAAGAATACATATAAACATTTACAAACATTTCGTTACACATCTAAATGGGGTTAAAATTTCAAGATTTTTTCAGTTTCTTTCTCTAGCTCTTGGAGTTTGTGCCTAAGTAACTATTAAGACAAAGGGATATTTAGACCAATTGTAGTTCGGGGCACAGGAATATTACACTTTTGTTTTTATAAGTGGAGTGGAAATCTAAAGAAGTGCCTCAATATAAAACCATTTTAAATGGTAATATTCCCTATTAGCTTGTAAGTATGTATAAATGTTTCTATTTATTAATCAATTTATTATTTCCAAGTTTATTTAAATTTTTATTTTAAACGAATCGATATCAAGTTCAAAGTTATGTTTAGTTGATTGCTTTATCCATTTATATATTTAGCTTTAAATATAAAGTAATCAGATAATTGGGTGCGTCAAGTTAATTGAGCGATTACTATGGTTAATGAGTGAGTTAGGGTAATGAATTTAAGTTTTTGTCTCTTCTCTCCGAGTTGATGTGCTTAACAGGGAGAGAGTTGAAGTCGAGTCACGTCTAGTTTCAACCAATAAGTTTCAATATCAATTAGTTTGGAAGCCCTTCTGGGTTATTAGGGAAAAATACCATCCTTCTAAAAACCAATCGACCTCACTCAACTGACGTAGAGTGATATTCCCCCCCTTTTTCTAAATTAACAATAAAAGTTAATCAGGAATTATATACAGCCACTTACAATTTTGGATCCGAACTTATATCAACCTCTCTTTCCATCATTAATGTGAAAAGTGGTATGAATTTTCCATTAGTGTATATTATCCGAAAATTGATTTTGTTATTTTCATATTTTGTTAATTACATATTTTCTTTTTTTGTTGTAGAGTGAATAAACAAACTGTTAATAACAATTTTGTGCTGTCATTAATTCATCAAGTATTACGTACATAAATATTTATTTTGTTTCTAAAACAAATATCGAGACGGTAATTTCTCTCATACCGAGTACGTAGTGATGTTTAATTTAAATTTAATAGTATCTAATTAAATCCATTCATTATTAAATGTATAAAAATTGGTCCGAAAAACTCAAAAACAATTCTTCTTAAAACAAGGTGATACTAAGTTTTAAATCCTATATTATCTTTTTCTGAAAACACATGAAACCAGTAAATAAGAAAGAGATGGATAGACTAAACTGTTTCAATAATAGAAGTTAGAGATATCCTCCCCTTATTTTGTTGGAAGAGGAAGGAGGTAATCACACTATACTCTCTTTTCCGCAACTCTACCCAGCGATGTTTCTTTAACATTTCCTATTTGTTCACTTTTTTTTGGGAGTGGGAAGGCATATTGCTCTAATTTTCTGATAAATTAAGTGTTTTTAAAAACGGAATGGTCGAACCAAAAGTCGACTAACCCCGTATTTCTTCCAAGTCGCATTCAAAAGTTATTTCAATTAGATATTTTTTACTTTTAATATTTGGTTTTCCTTTAATTGTGAAATATATTTAGCGGGGACAGGTTAGTTGTATTTTGTATTTATATCTACATTTAACTAACCATGAAAGACGAGTTGACTAAAATAATAATTGAATGCAAATTGAGAATAAATTCGTCAAATTCATCATAAGTTTTTCTTATAATACATTAGTATAATTTACTGCAAATTTTGTCAAAATTTACTGTCGATAAATAATTCAAGTTTTTTTCAGAATTTATCAGTAACACTAATAGAATTGTAGTAATGGTAGTTTTTTTATTCAAGCAATAAACACTGAAGAAAGAAATCCAATTAATTTTCAATGTTGCATATTCTGTAAGAAAAATAAAATGACTTCCCCCCAAAAAAAAATCTAAACGATTTTTTATCGGTTGAAATGGGAATGGTTAAGTAATTCCATTGCTTTTGAACGATAAAGATATTTTTGTTTCATGCCAATATAAGACTATTTAATAGTTAAAGCTAGAACAAACTTTAAAATGGCTGGGCCGGTTATGCTGGTTGTCATAAAATCATTCGATTTGTAATTACTCTCCTCTTTTTCTCCTTTGTGATGACTTCTTGCAATTTATTTATTTATTAGGTAAGGAAATTACATAATATAATTATTTAGTTACATTTTACATTACAATTACAATAGATTAATACTAATGGTCGATTACTGGCCAGAGAAGCAGAGCTTAAGTGTGGCTTAGTTATATCAAGATTGTATTATTATGTTTGTATTAAATGTTTAGATTAATTTAGTGTCGACTAATTTCCAAAATTAACACTAACATTAAATTAATAATTAACTTACTAATTTATTTGGTGAGGTGGATCTTAGGGAGCCGGTTTAAGTTGGCCCTAAATAATCCAGCCGCGGTGGTGCTGGCTTTGGATGGTTGGACTGTAGATTTTTAAATAGGCTTTAGCATATAAAATATAATTAGATAGACAATATATGATGAAATAGAGGAGATAATTAAAAAGAGTATTTTCGCTTACCTGGGTTCGTGGATGTCAGGATCTTCGCCGGACGTCCGGGATAATAATAATAATAATAACAGAAACTGTTAAATTATAAATTCACTGTTCTAAATATAAAAATAAGCGGCGTAGCGGCGGAAATCAGTAAATTTTATGAATGCGGTATAAAAACGAGTTCAAAAGCGGTGAGTCTATATGGCGGTTACACAGAGCGGATTTGAAATCGAGACTGGTCGTAGATGTGTGAGAAGATCGTACCTAGCGCTCGGACCGTATAGCGGGAGGATTCGCAAACTTCGGTACGGACCAGGCTGAAAAGCTAATACAAATTTTAACATCTACGCAATTCCATCATATTTCTTTAGATAATATATAAAAATAAAAATAAAAATCCAACATTATTTATTTATACCTTTTTTAAATTTGTATTGATACTATTATCCATTTGTGAAAACAAATTGTTTCGTCGGGAGGGAAATTACTAATATAAAACTAGAAGTGAAAATAAAACAATTCCAATTACCCAGACTGATGAATATTTAATTTTGAGGTTAGAGTTACAAACATTTACAAAAAATAAAATTAAAAGTGATAAATAACAAAATAATATTAATTGAAAGTTACAAAGCTTGTGGACTGTATTTATTAAGGATATTGAATAACAAATGATGGGAAATAATAAATATTTGTTCTTGAATAGAAAGTATAAAAGGATAGCTTAAACGATAAAAGTACAATAGCAGGTAAGTAGATGACGATATAGATATAAACTAGGATGGCAGAGATAGGATAATTCACAGATATGATACACAAATTGATTAACAGATAGATAATGTTTTAAGATATGAAAATATTAAAGATATTAAAGAAAAGATAGACAATCTAAATAATAAGGAATGAAAACATAAAGTGATGAGTAAGTGCTAGATGAGGTAATACAATAACAATGCCTAGTCAGGTTAGACAACCAGGCAAAAAAGAACATAACAAAAAAATAACTTAAATCTAAACAAAGATTAACTAAACCAAATTAAAGAAAATTATAAACAATAACAATTACTGATTATTTTTAACTAATTACAGTATTAAACACAAATTAATAAAATGAAACCATATCTCACTTCTATAAAGTTAAGTGCTGATACGTTATTTTATAAATTTGCCTTACTTGTATCTAAACAATTATATTTTTCTTATGATTTTATAATTCCAACCTATATTGGTTGCAAAAGTAAGTAAAGTTCAGTTAAAATCAATTTTATTCTACTAAAATGTTCCACTGAATATCGCAGCAAGTCTCACTAAATTGTGTTTGTTAACATGATGAAATAATAATTAGCGAAATCCCTCGCAGTATGTTGGATAGACGAATTTTGTTTGGCAGATTTTTCTCGCTCTGCTTGATTTTGGTTTCGTAATTGCAATTTCCGAACGTTATTGTGGCTATTCCAATTTATCTTACACGAATAAGCTAATTATAAACTCCGAACTCACTCGATCGTTCTAATATTTCAATAAACGGGTTTGGTTCAAACCTTGTCATGCTCTGATATTCATTTGGTCAGATTCACACTAAATATCAATATTTTATAGTTGGAATAGGTTATTTATAGTTTCTTTAATTTTGTCTAAAATATGGGAAGAGATTTATCTTATCTCTAAGATAAGCTCGATTCAATAAAAATTATTAAAACGGGTTGAAATAAGGCAGAAAATTAACGGTTAATAAAAGAGGATTTCATAGCTAACTTCGCACGTTCTTTTACATACACTCTCGCTTTTACCGTGTTATTTTCCAAAATTAAGTGGGGGAGAAAAAAAAACTTTTCTGTAGATAAAGTTAAAGCGAGCGGGTTGAATAGGCTGAGGTTATATTAAAGATTTCCGTCTGGAATCAGCCATCAAAGTTTTCTCGTTAAGGTTTCCTTTTACCTTTATAAACTCAGGGGGGCCAACCTTCGCGTCTTAAATTTCAAATTATTAAAATCTTATTTTAGGGACGTAGAGTTAAGGTTTCTGATCGGATTAAGTTTCGAATTTGGACCACCTTTCTACCATTGAATTATTATTCTTAATAAAGGATAATTTAAAGGAAATATTATTTGAAAGTGAATTTTCTTAAAATTTTCGCTTTCTAGAAATAACTAGATATAGAAACCATTCTTCTTCGTCGTATTAAAGATAAGTTCTTACAATTTTCCATTTACCTTTTTTAATCTTTTAAAAAAATTAGTTAATCTGTTTAACTTATAAATTGCTCACTCAGTACGAATAAAGAGTATTCACATAAGAAACTGCAGCCGCCATGTCTTAGATCTAGACTTTAACACACATTGCGTGTAGTCTGTCTTGATGAATTGAAATAGCTCGAACTACCTGTTGACTTATTATTTTAAATACAGTTTTATAAATGATCTAATTGTAGTTTTTTTTTTCTATAGTCGAGGAAATTGAGAATTACACACTGCAGCTGGAACATATACCAGAAATTTTCAATTTTCCCAACTAAGATTCTTCTGCTATTGTGAAACTGACATTTATAGAACCTGCACGATGAGCTTTCATAGTTCGAACAGTATGTCATTGGTTTCACTGAATGGCTTGTAACCGGAAACACATTTTCTATTTCGAGTAATATGTTGAGTAGCTCCGGAGTCCGCAATCCAATCATCTCTGTATAGCGATGTCATTTGCTGTGGATGTCATCATACAAGCTTATCTGGTTTACTTTTGGTCAATTAATTTTAAAATGGTTACCTCTAAAGCCTCAGCAGCTTACAACCTTGCCATTCTTAGTTCTTAATTGTGTTTTAACTCAATATTCCCTTTCCTCTTGATAGGTCTTCTTCCTAGAAGCCATCAATGCTGTAGTACTGATGCCTCCATTTTCTTGTAGAATATTGAAGGTTCTTTGTTGGTGGCCTCTAACTACCTCTTTTTTAGAGATAAATTTCTACGCATTCACTAATTCCTTGTATTCGGATGACAGTGTGTTGAGAAATCTTTTAAGAAACAGAGAATCAGGTAATTTTACCGCATCCTCCTTCCAAGTCTAACCCTTAAGCTAGACCACTACTTTTCTAGTTTCGCTATATACAAAGCGATACTTTCATTGGAAATTTTTTCTTTGATACTCATTAAATAGTCTATCCTGCCGTTATTCGGTATTTTGTTGAAATACACTTATCAATTTATCCCATATTTCCTTTGCTACCCATATTAACTAATTTTCTAATTTGCTGAGCAAGGGTGGATACTATAATACTTTAAGCTTGATACTCGATTGCCTGATTGAGTGCCATCAATTTATTATATTCGGCAATCTCTTCTTTATTTGCCCCATCTGGCACTGTTGGATTTGGATTTTGTAATGTACCTTCAACTGCTGGCATAAGGCCATATGCCTGAAAAGGTCAATTTTAATTTGAAATTTCCAATCTACCCTATTCGAATCTCCTTCTAATTTATCTATTGAAATTCTTTGATTTTCTCGTTTATATAAAAATAATTGGCAAAATCGACAACTTAACACTATTTATAGACACTGAGGATATAATTAAGGTCTAGTGTCCTTTTTGAATTCTTGGTTTGGGGAAAGGTTATTTAATTACGTGTAATTTGTAATCACCTTATCAATTATAAATGTCATGTATTACCTATTTAAAACCTCCAAGTTAGTATTTGTTGAATTTTGCGCGAGTATTTGATGTCTGGATAAAACAAAAACACAGCATGAACACATAATTAAATTTTAAAGGGTTTTATAATGTAATTTGTAAATTTGTTAAAGATAGCTGTTTTATCAGTTTTCGTGAAACATAATTGAAGTGAATATAATTAAGAAATCGATATATTATGTATGAATATAAAATCCAAATACTATTAAGTGACTGACTGCCTGATCATCACGATATCTCTGAAACCATTGGACTTATTACCATGCATTTTGTAGATAGGTTTCTATTAGGTCTCAGGTGTTTGCTAAGACATTTTTTTTACGATCCACCATCTTGAATCAAGATATTTATATGCATAATACAACATGACAATATTGCACTAGAATTTAATAACTAATTGTACTAGAATATGGAAATTTAAGAATAGCTTTCTTTTATGACATACAAACATTTTCTAAAAGGGTTTTATGATCGGGTTTTATGATCCGGGGGGGGGGAGGGTTAGAGGCAAAGAAAATAGAAGGGAATTGAGCCCGGATTGATCTTCTAAAGTTATAAAATGTAAGCATGTTAGCATGTTTATAGTTATAGAAGATAATTACAATTACAATTGACAATTGAAGCATAGCAGGCATGCGATAAGCGATAAGCCACCTGGAGGCAGGGCCGGACCGTGAATCATGCGAACTACGCGGCTGCAGGTGGCGCCAAATAACTGATGAGGGTGCCAAAATTGACGAGGGTGCCAAACGTGGGGAAAGGTATTAGGGATAGAAAATGAATTAGATATTACAGTACGAAACAAACAAACAAAAAGAAAAAAAGAAATGAATAAGAATAAGATGTACATGTGTATACATATTATATAATGGTATTCACCTATCCCTGTTACTACTTTATTTATTAAAAATTATTCTCAAAGGTACCCAGCAGTAGGGCTTAAAGCGTAAGTTGTACACCAAGAAAAATTTGGGGGATTATCAAACAATGTTTCAATTTTGCTGTTTACTGAATATTCTTTTTATTTAAATTTCAATACTGTAATAGTTTCAGTTGTTCGAATGTTTATGTAAAGGTTAATTATATTAGGTCGCTAAATTAATAACCGTAAATACCTGGTTTTTATAAAAAAGTACTCGTTCAAAAAATGTTCATAAAATTAAAAAAAAAGCTGAAATAAATAAATAAAACCATGGGGTAGAATCGAGTCATTTTTGGCTCTTCTTGTAATGTTCAAATAAAAACCATAGTTTTTATTTAAATCAGGGGCGACTGTCCAGGGCCCCGCGCCTAGGAGGGCCCCGCGCCATAGGAAATTTTAAAAAATACTTATAGTTTATAGGAAAATTTATAGATTATACTGAAGATTGTCCACGGGGCCCCGTACCCGTACTATATACAAAACAGGAAATATTAGAATTATAAAATTCAAAGTAGGCAAATAAATAAGTTATAAAATATAAATATTTTTTTTATTTATGTTTAAGATAATCCGCGGGGCCCCGCGCCATATAAAATTAAATGAGTTAACACTCGGTTCCGACAGTAAGCTCTTATAATTGTCACACGACGAGTGCGTGCGCAAAATACTGTAAAAAAAAAATTATGAAATGCATTTACATAACTTTTTATAAAAGAGAGTAAAATATATCATGAAATGCATCAGCTGTTGATCTACACCATAAGTTTACTTTATTTATGACAAAGTATTAGAATTAAATTTCACCTCAGACGAGCATAAAAACGCTGTTTTAAATGAACTTATCAACATTCCTATTTGTAAACTCAAAAATTGTGTTGGTTAATTTCCTTCGAATTTATTATCATTATGGTCGGGGAGGGGGAGGGGGCGCTGAAATATAGTTCGCATCCATTAAAAAAATGTCTAGATCCGGCCCTGCCTGGAGGGGGGATAGCAGAAAACACCTCTAATGATCCCGGAAAGTTAAATTTTAAAAGTGTTTCTACAGTAGTTAGAATCAATTTCTAATTAGGGATGTTTGGAAATAATTTTATTAAAGGGGGGGGGGGAAGGAGTATGGTAAGAAGGTTGGAAACTTTAGGAAACTCCGTGGCATACAAATACCCTCGCTTAGAACCAAATTTTATGTTTCTTGATGGTAGTTTATAAACCCTATCAAAATAAAAGAGCTGCATTAAAAATAGCCCTCACTTAAGATGGGTCCACTCCAATAAAAATGTCACATGCCTTGAGATGGTTAGAATGATTTAAGTTACCTAGATAATAGTATTTATTTATTTATTTAAATTGAAGCTTTATAAAAATATATTAACCTATAGTGGCAGTCTTTAAATAACAAACCATTACCATTGACAATAACCTCCTAGGTTTGAATAAAATAACTTTTTAGTAACAACGTGATGTAATAGTAATCTTCTAGTCAGCTTTAAGATGATCCAAAGAAAGGTCGATATATTGCAAAAGTGTGCTTTTATTTTTTTTTCCTTTAGACCCTATCAATAAATATTTGCGTTGTATGCGTGCGGGGCAGTGTAGATACTCTTTGGCACAAAAGGTCACACACATATATTATCTTCACAGAGCACGCATTCGAATCATCTACAACGGTTTTCTTGCAAACATCTGTAGTGACACGATGTCACTTTGACAAGTCAACATAAAAACACTTTGTAAATATTGAGATGTATAAATATAGTTTAACAGTTGCTCTTGCATCTTTGATCCGTTGCATTAAAATTATTTGTAGGCTTAACAACCCTTACANAAAAAAATGTCTAGATCCGGCCCTGCCTGGAGGGGGGATAGCAGAAAACACCTCTAATGATCCCGGAAAGTTAAATTTTAAAAGTGTTTCTACAGTAGTTAGAATCAATTTCTAATTAGGGATGTTTGGAAATAATTTTATTAAAGGGGGGGGGGGAAGGAGTATGGTAAGAAGGTTGGAAACTTTAGGAAACTCCGTGGCATACAAATACCCTCGCTTAGAACCAAATTTTATGTTTCTTGATGGTAGTTTATAAACCCTATCAAAATAAAAGAGCTGCATTAAAAATAGCCCTCACTTAAGATGGGTCCACTCCAATAAAAATGTCACATGCCTTGAGATGGTTAGAATGATTTAAGTTACCTAGATAATAGTATTTATTTATTTATTTAAATTGAAGCTTTATAAAAATATATTAACCTATAGTGGCAGTCTTTAAATAACAAACCATTACCATTGACAATAACCTCCTAGGTTTGAATAAAATAACTTTTTAGTAACAACGTGATGTAATAGTAATCTTCTAGTCAGCTTTAAGATGATCCAAAGAAAGGTCGATATATTGCAAAAGTGTGCTTTTATTTTTTTTTCCTTTAGACCCTATCAATAAATATTTGCGTTGTATGCGTGCGGGGCAGTGTAGATACTCTTTGGCACAAAAGGTCACACACATATATTATCTTCACAGAGCACGCATTCGAATCATCTACAACGGTTTTCTTGCAAACATCTGTAGTGACACGATGTCACTTTGACAAGTCAACATAAAAACACTTTGTAAATATTGAGATGTATAAATATAGTTTAACAGTTGCTCTTGCATCTTTGATCCGTTGCATTAAAATTATTTGTAGGCTTAACAACCCTTACACATCTAAGAATTTGCATTGAATTGAATTGACCACTTTGATTTCTATCATAAAATTACTGAAGCAGTAATAACCGTTCTGTTTCTGTTATTAAACGTTGATTGAATTTACGCATCAGTTTCATTTTTTTATTTTGCTTATATTTTTTGTACATATTTGGTTAGTCTCTAATATTTTTATAGTAGAGTTGACCTAACTTTTCAGTGTAGAAATATCTAAGAAAATTTAGATAGCAAATGTACCAGCATAGAACACATATTTCTATGGAATCCTTTTAAAAGAAATTTGCCGAGCGGTTAACCAAGCGTAAGGATTTCGGCATAAAGCTCTACCTGATGAAAAAGAAAAGGAAGCTGAGGGTAAGTTTAGATAGAAGATAATACAACAGTTTACTAGCGAAGGGTTAGCACGAGTAAATGTATTGTAGAGAAGCTTTTCATCTTGACGCTGACAGAGGGGATCCGGCCTTAAGATTGATGTAGAGTTATCAGGATAGGCTAAAGTTGGGGCAACGTTGCGGCCTCGGGCGAAGTATATAAGATAACCTCAAACCTTATACAATATAACATGGTGATTCTTCACTTCCCCCTACCGTCGATTACATCGGCATTAAACCCAAACCCCCCAAATACCTTAGAGACTTGTAAAATAAAATTACTCACTAGGTGAAAAATGATAGGAACGTTGTAAGTAAAATGAACGAACTTATTGTATCGTATATTATCTTTTATTTTCTCACGATTTTCTGTAAGACGCGTGTTTTTTGTGCAAACATTCTATTGTATTGTTAAGAAAACAATTAACTATTGATTTACTTTAAATTGCGCTTTTTATCTTTTGAAATCATCATTCATTGATGATTTACCCTTTACGTACTAACATTAGATGTTTTTATTAATCTTTAGATAATATTAAGGAATAAAAATAATCTAATTTTACTTAAAAATTGTAGAACGATGAAATTTCTAAATAATATAACAATTTAAGAGACTTGCAAAATTTCTGCCTGTTTACTAATTGGTTTTTTCGAGGCACAATATGGTTTAAGCCATTATGGTATTACAGATTAAAGGAGTTCCACTAGAGATAAGAATAATTTAAATCCCATTATCTGCACTCCTGCGAAATCTGGCGAATTGATTTACTTTTATTTACTTAGACGTCTTGGTCTTTAATTATTGAATACAAGTCCATCCGAATTCTTATAACGACTTGATACATCCTTGTCTTCTTTTATGTTATATTTGCTCTACAATACACAAGAAATAATTAAAAGTGCATCATTGATATTTAAAATTTGCAAGCTTAAATCTCATTACTGGCGGATTTTACGTATATATGTTTTTGCATAAGTAATTTTATCTACGATTGATACGTATAACATTGTATCTCTGTTTAGATTCTTAGAAAGTGATTCTTTACACACCTGTATTAATTGCGCATGCGTGTCTTATAGTTTTAAATAATTCCTCTTCTTTTCCACTCTAGTGACGAAAAGAAGAAGAATTCCTCTTTTTTTTCACTCTAGTGACGAAAAGAAGAAGAATAATTCTTCAACTTTATACACGATAAACGAGTTTGTTTACATTTAACATAACTAATTTGATGTTTATTTAATAAAAGTAACTGTTTGTATCGAGTTTTTTTGTGAAAATCAATGAGTGATTTAAGTGATTATGAAGAATACGAGGAGAATAATACGCCTTCCGAAATAATTAATTCGGCACAAAATACAACTAACGAATTGATGTTATCTTTATCAAAAGAGAAATACGAGCTTACATACAGCAAGTTTATTATTTTTTTCTGAATGTATTATTAAAATCTAACTATCGTAGATAAAGTTCGGTACGCAACTCGTGCGAAAACGGCATTTTGCATTGCTCGTGTGGTTTTACTACCCTCGCTGCCGCTCGGGTGTAAACTCCACACTCGCATGCAAAATGCTACTTTCCACGTTCGACGCGTAATGTACTATTACTTTCTAATTTAATTTAATTTAATTTTTTTTTTTTTAATATTATTTACTTTCTCACATAAAAAGAAAAAATTGTGATAGCGCGAAAATTCGATTTAGAGATTTTGATGAATTTACAATTGATTACTGCTGGTCCCCATGTACTATTTCCAGACTTCCAAATGTTTCAATTTTTTTCATATATCTTTACTAACATTTTAAAAATAGACTTTTCATTCATATTCCATTTTTGTTAATCATACTTTATTATTTGTTCTAAGCTATAAACTTTTTTCATTAATTAATAAATATCATCATGTTTCTAAATAATTGAATTCCTATTGTATAATCAAAATTCTAATATTGTATATTTAGTAAATAGTTTCGTGTCTTTGTTAAGTTAGTGTACTTGTAGTATTATTCTAGCTACGAAGAACTTTCGTGGGTATATGTAATTAGGTTTTAGGTTTATTGGAAATCTAACATTTGAAAGTTGAATAGTGATACAGTGGCACATATTTGCTTCTATTATTGAATACATTCAACAGTAATAATGTATGAAGTACCAGGTGCCAAATGTAACCAGTCCTAATGCATTGTTTGTTTCACAGTATTGTTCCTGGGCTTCTATAAATATTCCATTGTATCTATGAATAATGCATATATAGGGGATTCTAATCTAAGAATGATCAAGCTTTGTTGATGTGGTTAATTTTAGAAAACCACTATACCTTTATGATGAGCAGTGGTATGTTAATATCATTGATTAGTAATTTTGAACCGTCTAGTTTCTAGTTAGTTGAAAGATGTCGATCTAAAATTAATTATGAGGTATTTTGGCTATTGATAAAATCTTTATTGGTTAAAGAGTGCATAAGTATATTTTTTTTTTATGTGACAGTTATTCTTTTCATTAAAAGTTGTTCCCCATCCTTAAAATTAATTTATCTACGATTGATACGAAATATAAACATTGTATCTCTGTTTAGATGGGGAGAAAGTGATTCTTTACATACTTGTATTCATTGCGCTTGCGCGTCTCAAGGTTCAGAAGAATTCCTCTTCTTTACCACCCTAGGGCGATAAAGAAGAAGAATCCTTCACCTTTACGCACGATTAGCTAGTTTGTTTACATTTAAGAAATCTAATTTGATGTTTGTATAATAAAAGTAACTGTTTCTATATCGATTTTTTTGAGAAAATCAATGATTGATTTAAATGATTATGACGAATATGAGAAGAATAATACGCCTTCCGAAGTAATTAATTCGGCGCAAAATACAACTAATGAATTAATGCCATCTTTATCAAAATAGGAATACAAACTTTGCTCGTGTGGTTCTACTACCCTCGCTGTCGCTCGAGTGCAAACTCCACACTCGCATGCAAAATGCTACTTTCCGCACTTGACGCGTAATGTACTATTCTTTATATTATGTATTTTTAGGCTTCGTCCCTGTCCGTAATCTTGAATTAGCTCCTGTTTACTATATTATCCCTAACCTGTGTACCTTCACTCCCTGTGTGTCCCTCTTTTCCTCTCAGATCAGTTCTGAGATTTCCTTTACCTTAGCCCTTAACAAACTCTCAAGTTCTTAGCTCTCAACCTCGAGTGTGTTGAAAATTGTTTTGAAAAATCTCAACCTTATCTTCATAGCTTGGTGGCGTGCAAAGCACATAAAGAATTAAAACGTTTTTGCTAGTCTTGTTGTCGATAAAGTATTGCTCTCCAATTAATTTTTGACTTATATTAATTATTTATCGGCTACTAAGTACTATATTGAGTAAAACAGCAAATGTACAGGGAACAAATAATACCTTAGCGAATAGATAATTATTAAATGAAAATATAATAGGAAATCGATTGTCCCTCGGTGAAAATTAAGAGTCCAAATGCTACTACACTCATAGCTGAACATATCACTGGGAATGATGTTTTTTTAAGAGCTTAGGAAATATTGGTTGATAAATTGGACTGATTATATGTTTACTAATATTCTTGATTTCTTTTCTAAGTTATTTATTTATTTGAGAGGAAAAAAAACTAAGAATGTTCTCTCGCTTTCTACAAAAAAATCGGTTTCGAACCTTTTTAAAAGCAACATTTATTTAGTTTTAAAGAACCAGCACCTAATTTGTTAAAGTATTTTTTATGAATAGGTACTATAATTGCTCATTGAGGTTTTAAAAGCCCACTAGAAACATTTGAGAATTTACCATCCCATTTTAGAATTACTAACTCTAAAAATAACTGAATAACATTTTACTTTTATTTTTGATCCGATTAAGAAAAAAAAAATCTAGATTTAATTCTTTTTCAATACAGCTAATCTTTTAAAAGCTTTTTAAATTCTTCCTGATTTATAATCTTCTTAAGAAACGGAAACGTTTAAAACGGTCGAGAAAGAAAAAAAAACATAAACGAGAGAAAAGAAGGATCGTTTCTGATTGGAGTTTGTATGGTTAGGGTGGGAAATGGGTAAACAGAAAGATGCTGTATTTCAGTTGAAAGCTTCACTATGCAAGGGTACTGGTGGAGAGATAGCTCAGGTATATTGGCGAGATATCTCAAAAGATGTTGCTTCAGTTCTAGGTTATAAGGAAGGGTTCGCCCCTCAGGGTAGAAGGGTGAACTAAGGTAAGGAAACAGTCCTACCAATATCCTTTCTCTTACTGACACCATCCTTTCCTCTAGCACCCTATCTCTGCCACCAATACCTTAAGCTTTTCTAACCCACAACCAATCCTTACTCCATTTCCAATTCATCCCTTGTATTCACTCCATTTCAGCACAATATATCTTTCTACAGCCGTCTAACCAAAATCTCTTTTTTTTCCACGAATGTTTTTCCCCCCGTGTTCTTTTTAACTCTTGTCTGTAACTTTTAAGCTTCTGATCCATACTGACTGACATCAAAAAAGAAAATATACATTCTTAAACAATAATATTTATTTAAAGCTTTTATACATATTGCTTCCGAGCTTTCCGAAGGCAACGGAAGCTATGTGATCGTTCTGAAGAACGAAAAATGTCTCTTCCACATTCGTACAAACACACATTTATTTTATCTATAGATTCAAAAGTACTTATCTGATTTGCGTGATACTTTATCTACCCCTTTGAAAACAGTAACCCGCAGATAGCTACAGATTAATTTGAAGCGTCTGTCCTTTTTAACTTTTGCTAAATTGATACTTTAATTCATGTAATAAATCGAAACAATGTTGTGAGATTAAAAAAAAAACGGGGGAAGCAATTAAAAAAAAAGAAAGATAATAATAGCTTTCAAAAGCATAAAATCAATAAAGAACGTGGTAGGATGCGAGGAAGCTTTGTGCCATACCACATGGCAGTCTATTTATTTATTTATTTTCTAGATTTTTTTCTTAAACATGTAAAATTAGAATTACTACGTAAATTGAAAACATGAAGGATTAAAGTTGAAATCCTCATAGATTGGACGTCTTATCATACGATAAGTTTTATTAACAGAACTACCACGCACCGTTTAATGTATGGATTATGCCCAGTGTTAACCAGGCCTAACAATAAATCGAGGCATGATTTAACTATAAACTAACTGAATTTGACAGTCAAAAACTATGTATTTTTGTACCTAATAATACGTACTGATTCATTTGATACATGAAAGCATAAGTCTGTCGTAATTAGTATCATCATTATGTCATCAATCTCTTGTATTTGGACTTAAATTTAATTTAAGTCCGAATAAAGGAAATCGGCTTATATGATTTCATAGATATTTAATCAAAATGTTATTAAGATTAGCGATAAAATATTTGTTTAGTTATACTCAGATAACATAGTTTGTTCTTTCTCATTAAAATATGATAAATTTATTATTTTTAAAAAGTATATTGAATATTTAGTAAGAGAAATAGAAGAAGGCTGTTGTTGAGCAGTTAAAGCGCTGAATTTAGTTTTGGTTTAGAAAGGTCTAATGGATAAAGGATCAGGTTTTAATGCAAGTCTGAAGTCTTTATTGTAAAGGCCCCAGACTCTCCTAGGGTCCACAACACTCCGCCCATACAAATATCCCAACACAACACTCTTTTACTCGCATCCCATCCAAATACTCTTTATATTAACCCTTAGCTTTACCCACTTAAACACGGACTTTAATATAAATAATGACCCTCATCCAATGGAAAAACATTTACATTTTAGCCTTTTAATGATATAAAGATTGTGATATTATATATATATATA
>KZ652372.1:33676-51260 GCA_001010745.2 Gerris buenoi | reverse complement strand
ATATATATATATTACACCTACTAGATCCTCGTACTATTGATTCTTAATTGGCAAATAGTCAAATCATAACTGGGCTTTTCCTTCATTTATTTTATCCTCATTTTATTATATTCAGCTCCATTCCTTCAGTTATTTTATCCTCTTGTTATCTTATTTTATTCAGCTCCTTTCCTTTCCTACTATCTGTTCTTCTCATATTCCATCCGTTCCTCTCCTTCCGTTCTTATTTTTCACATGGGTCACTTTCTAGTACACAGGTTCTCCGCTAGATTGCAGGAGTCTCTGCTTATCCGACTTCTTTCAGTCCTTTAGTTCCTTTTCTCGCCGATAGGCCTCGCTCTTACAAATCTGTCAAAAACCAGCTGTGTTTACATTTTGTGTTACATTTTTTATATATATATATGTCAAAATGCAAGTTGCTACCGCAAGTTCGTGAGTTATCGAATGAGGATATCCCTACCGTCGATACTTGCTTGATCTGGAGATCACTGCCATCTTTAGCAGAGTCGNTTGAGCAAATACGATCATTTACCTCTTTTTAAACAATTTTTTTTTGTAAAGTACTTATTCTTTAAGAAATAAATATGAATAATATTTTTGTGGTAGATGAAAAAAGCGATCTCTAAAATTCCCTTGTAATCGAAGATTGTGGGCCTTGTGGGATTTACAAAATTAGATTCTCTTATGTCATTCTACTATATCTAGACTCTGTTTGAGTCAATTTCAAAAACCTAAAATAAAATCAATGTAATCAAACTCTTATTTTTACACTTAAACACTATGTTTGAATGACTATAGTTGTGCCAAACGAGAGTTAGTGCGTTGACAGCGCGGGAAATCGAGTGACACACAGATTGGCCAACCTCTGTGGGAAAAAATAAAGCCACTACATTTACCTTCTTATATGGTTATCCAGAGGAAAAATCTTGAGCTCTTATTGGCTCCCCATCCCATTTGCTATTTTTTCCTGCCTTGTCAACGCACTAACTCTCGTTTGGCACAGACTAATAATAATTTTTAGAAAAATTAGACCTTACTTGTAACAGAGTTCTTAATATTTCTGATTAACATCAATATCTTCATAGTCTTGGTCTAAAATAATATTTTTTAGCGCGTTACAAGACACGTTGCGTCAACATTTGAGTCACAACCTAATACCTAACCTTTTTTTTAATTTTTTTATAGATTAACACAACTACAAAATTTCATTGTAACAAGTGATAATGATATTTTTGTTTTACATGGCGGGAGCAACGTGAAGAAAAAGTAGTCCAGTGACTACACTTTCTTTATATAATAAAATAATTATATTACAATGTATTTAAGTAATGATGTAGTAAATTATATATATATAAAATTTAAGAAATAGATAATAATAATATATTTCAATGAATAAATAATAATAATTAGTTAATGTAAGTTATATTCTATGAGAGTAGATCTCTAGGCCACTGCCTTTTCAGACGTCTTGGAGGGTTACCTGGAATATGTTGAGAGGACATGAGTTGTACAAGAGGATTAGAATGATGGGATAAGGATTCATGGAACTTTCGATATCGGGATTCGGATAGATTTAGGACAAAAGGAACGTTCAGGTCTTCATGGAGAGTAAGGTTGGAAACATAGTAAGGAGCATCGGTAATTTTTCGCAGTTTTTTTGACTGTAGGATTTGGAAACGACGGGAATTAACACCTAACCTAAATACATAATTACAAAACTTGGTTTATTAACCAAGTTTTTAAATTACTACAATTTTTTTGTAAATTACTTCAAAATTTTGAAATTTTAATATTAACCATGCTGTGTAGTTTCATTACTTACATTCATATTAATTATTATTCCATTGTATATTTTATGGAGTAAATTATTATGATTTTCTAATAATAAGTTAAAAATTAAGATATATAACAAAAGAAAAAGATTAAAATAAAACTGTATTTTTATCTATTATCATAGCATTGATTTCTACTCATTACATATTCCAGACTTAAAGATAACAAAGACTATAAAACCCAGATTAATTTGACTATTGGTAACTTACTGCATTACACATTAACAGTTTTTATAAACTCAGACTCGTTAATCTAATGGACTTAAAATTTCACTTCTATTAAGAATTATACTTATAATTCTGACTAAAGAAATCCCTTTTTTTTTTATTGGTCGAATTTGGTTTAAAATTAGGTCTAACAGGGATAATTTACTCTGCTTTAATACATCCTGGTTATATTTCGATCTTCTATTAGGTCATCTTTAAGTCTATATAATTATTGAATAATAGTTTATTTGGGCGCAATTAGTTAAGTGCGCAAAGTGGCACCTTTCCGCCCACGCTTGCAGCTCATGCGTAAATATTTCTCTCGAGCGCAGCAAATACACTTCACGCTCGAGTTGCACTTTGAATTTATCCTACATTTAGTTTTTAACCTTTAAATAAAATATAAAATAATAGAGTGTAAATCAACATATGTTGTTGTTTTTTTCAACCAGTGCCTTTATTTTATTTTTTTTTAAATGTCTCTCTTTAGAATGGTACTTCTTATAAGTTGAATCGAGGGAAAGAATTTGTTTTCCAAAATGCTGGATAATTGAGGCAATAACGATATGTGAGAATGGTCCCATTAGATGCTATTTTCTTCTGGATTCCTTTTTTTATAATTTGCATTTTATAGTTACAACTTAACTTTTATTTTCTCTCAATCTCTTTACTAATACTCAATTACATCATTTTACAGTTACACGATAAACATTATATTTATATGACAATTCTATTACCTTAGGAACATAGTACTCTGGCTTGTAATACATGTATATTAACGAATATTGTTATAAACAATGTAAACAGTCAGGATGTTTAATGGCAGGCGTTCGTGTTACAGTTTGGCTAATAGCTCAGCCACGTGGATGAGAAATTGGAGAAACCCTATTTTGCATATAGAAACGAGAAATTTCACCTCAACTGCAGCTCATAACTTTGTTTGGATAACTCTTGTAATTTTAATACTTAATCATTTCCTATTACTGCTTTATCATACCTATACCTTATACGCCAAACGATGATATTTTTACATTAGTCAAGTTATGAATTCAGCGCATGATATTCTCTTTAATGTAAACATAAAATAAGTAAATAAGTTAAAAAAAAAAAAAAAGTACATTACGCGTCTTGTGCGGAAAGTAGCATTTTTCATGCGAGTGTAGAATTTGCACTCGAACGACAGTGAGGGTTGGATACCGTAAAAAAATTAATAAATAGTATGTAAAAAGTAAGTAAGTTGTGTCTCTTTTGATAAAGATGAAATTAATTCATTAGTTGTGTCGCCGAATTAATTATTTCAGGAGGTATTATTCTCCTCATTTTGGTAATAATCACTTAAATCACTATAATTTTTTTCACTAAAAACTCTATACAAACAATTAATTGAATGAAATAAACAGAAAATTAGTTTTGTTAACTGTAAACAATCTCGCTAATCGTGCGTTAAGGTGGAGCTTGCTCTTTTTTCCGAACTAGGGCGGTAAAAAAGAAGAACTATGAACGCGCATGTGCAATGAATACAGCTACGAAAAGAATCACTTTTTTGCGTTAAGGTGGAGGTTGCTCTTTTTCCGAACTAGGGAGGTAAAAAAGAAGAACTATGAACGTACATGCGCAATGAATACAGCTACGAAAAGAACCACTTTCTATGCATCTAACACAGAGGTATAATGTTAATATTTCGTATATAAAAGTATATTTGCATTCTTGTTTTGCATAATCAATGTGTGAATAACAAAAATAACAGTGTCAATTGAAAATGTAAAAGGTAAATAAAAGTTGTTCAACATACTTCTGAAAATATAATCCGTTATTCCTCTAACATAAAAGAAAACTCTGCCAAAATCAGATAATTAATTCCCATGTAATGGTGTGCTCTGACAAGTTTAATTGTTATAGTGAAAATGTAGCTGCAACTTCCACTCTTTTTGGAACTTTGTGACACTTCCCCAAATTGTGTTCTGGCTGAAATTTGTATACGTTAATAAAACGTCTGCCAATTAGTCTGTCACATAGCCTCCTCGCGTCCTATCACTGGACTAATGCTACATGAACTTGTAGAGCAAACGTAACCAGTTTATTGCATCAGTTCACTGATCTGAACTGCGGTGAACACATGACTAATTAAAGTAGTTTAAAACGTTCGTAGAAATCAAATTATCATTTTTATTGTGTGAATATAATTTATATGGGAACATCGTGCTTATATCTGCTACCTTCTCTGCAATATGCTTTAATTCGAATTAAATGCCAAGTCTTGCGTAAAACGTTGTAGTACATGTTAGGGATGTTCTCTGTCTCTCCTCTCTATTCTCCTGTCCCTCACTCTAACTTTTCTATCTTTCATCACTCTACACTTTTAAATTTAAAAACATTTTATTACTTGGTAATTTCGCACCACGAGGTTACAAAGTTGTGTACGACACTAAATAGCATTTTATTCTTAAAAAATGCTTAATATAAACTAAATTAAATAACAACACACTGTATAACCTATTTGTTGCTGAGTAATTGCCAAGTCAGTAAATGTTTTTAAATTTAAACGTGTTGAGTGATTTGGGAAAGAAAAGTTTGAGTTTGTGAGAATTAGAGAATAGAGGGGTGGGGGGGGGGGACAAGCAACATCTCTTACTTGTACTGGATGTATTAGACCTAATGGAACTTACATGGACAGGGGAACGTTTTACACGAGACTTGGCTTATTATTTTATTTTTTTTTACACAAGTGTTTTCGTTAGGATAATTTCTTACCTGATTCATTTATATCTACCTATACCTATGAACGATGTAATGTATAATGTTCGTGTTATGGGTTCACTATTCAAATATGAGTTTACCCAAAGATCTAATTCGTTTAACACTATCAAATCTTAACAATCGATTTGGGAAATCTGCCCAAACTTTACTTTTTTTGTCCGACTTTGATCGTTTTGTTTTTTTATTCATTCCTTTAATATGAAACAGGCATGTAACATTTCAACCTGATTCAACCAGAAGTTTTTGTGTAATGAAGTGTATCAAGTAGGCCGGGACGAGAGGGTTTGGGAATAGTCCTCAACAATCGTCCTCTTTAATTATCGACTCATCATGATTAACTATTTTCTCAATATTCAATGCATATTTATTAAGACGCTCGCTTCTATAATTAAAAAAAAGCTTTTCTTTTAATTTTGCTTTAACTCCTCTTATTACATATAGTTGGTTTACATTTAATTTTTATTCTCTTTTGTATAACTCCGACATGTATAAGTAGTATCGTATTTAGCAGACGCTACACGTATTTTTTAAAAATAACTTTTGTATAAAGGAACAACACATTTATGGAACTGACAAAATCGCTTAGTCAACAGTTAATCAGAATATGGAATATTATTCTTATTATTGTTATTCTTAGGTAACTGATAGTTACCTAAGAAAATTATTGATAACAATATGATGACCGTGAGCTGTGTTCAACTTACCTACGTTCTTAAGTTTCACGGCTACGTGAGCAGGTCTCCCGGATCGGAGTATGAACCCCCAAGTCACTGGTCGGATTCGGAAGATTAACCATCTTATTGATTATTCCCTACAAATGTTTTACTACTTAAGAAACGGGATTTCATTGTGTGTTAAGTATTTTATTGAGATAAATTTCAGAGTTATCTTAATCCTTAGTCTTTATAGTATAAGAGGTGAAATCCCATGAGTTAGCAAGAGCATTCATTCAGCAATAGGGCTCTTGTGAACTGTTTATCCGGAAGCACTTGAAAAGATAAGTGGTAGTTGTGCTCTCTGGCAGACATGCTGGTCGATCTCTATATATTTAAGGGCTCTCAGACTTATGTCTACTATATTGTTTGCTGATTTTCCACGTGTAATGGAAATGGCTCTTACTGAAAATCCTAAAAAAAAAAAAATAATAATAATAATAATAATGCCATGTCTATATCCAAGCTCCGACCTATTTTATGCCTCTTAAAATGTAAAGTGGTCAATTAAAAACATTTTAACATATATTTAGCTAATAAGATGTTATTCTCTTATTTTTTTCTTATAAATACATTTTTCCTTCCCAGCTTACCGAAGGCTTCCCAGCTTCCGATAGCTATGCGATCGTTCTGTAAATATTTTTATGTCCCCGATATTATAAAATTCCAAGACGGAAATCCTTTTAAGGCATAAGGGAACATTTTTGGTTTCGTGTATTTCTGTCGCTCAATCTTTGCGAACCAACATATTTTAAACTACTCTTACCAATACTCCGATCATTCTTAATTTCATTTATTTAAGGAGGATCTCTATTAAAACCCTATTCATTTTTCTTTAGGGTTGTTCTTCATCAAAAGATCCTTCATTAAGCTTACTGATCTTTTCTAAAATGATCAAAGTAACTTAATTCTGTTTCAGACTGCTGCCTTGGTTGCTGTAACGAATGTTTCAGAGTATTTAGATGAGACGTCTATCAGGAAAATGGTTCTTCCCAAGATTAAACTCGTATATGAAAAGAATAGCTCGGATATTAAGATAGTTCTCAATATCTTATCCTGCGTAGAACGGACTTTGGATCGTCTGGACAAGTCTCAGATAATAGATGAGGTTTTGCCTCTTCTTTGGGATGTCAGACTTCAGGATCCAGATGTTACCGTCAGAGTTGTTAGTAAGTCGATTTCAGATTATGGTATAATATCATTTTTTTGGTACATGTGCAGTTGCCTACCCATTTCATTTTAATTGTCTAATTGACTTTTTGTTTTTTTAACTGTTATTTTTTACATTTTAACAAGATTATAGGGGGGAAATGTTCTAAAACATATGTGACACTCTAATTGGTAGGCTATTAATTAAATTATTTTTCAATTGAAATATAACCTAGAATATAAAATGTTATATTTAAAGGAAAACAAGTCTAAAATTTAAGCTGTATGAACTTCCATTTATCTTATCTTGAAAGCAATTGGATTTATTGATAGCATTATATTTGGGGATTTAGACCAGCCAATGACCTCTCTACTGAGTTTATAGGAGAGGATGATGGGTTTAGCTGCACTAATTTCCTATTGTTAATTTACTTGCAAACATTCTTTGACATAATCACATCTAGGATAAAAAATATTCTCTCTGAAACGATGTTTTCTCTCTCTAAGAATTATTTATAAAAAACTAACATTAAATTCGAATTACGGCAACTGGAAAAAATACTTGATCCTTTATTTAGCTGATGGCATAAACATCAAATGACTGATTGACTAAAAGTTTGTATATGTATTATTACATTTTGCTTCCGAGCTTACTCAGTGATCGTTTACGGACCTTTTAATTTTTGAAAAAGCTTGCTCTGATTAATGTTTTTTTCAATTTGACTTTTTTACATGCTTTTAATTGACTTGCTTTGTATTTTGTATCATTGTAACCTAAATTCTACCCTCTTTTCAGCTAACTATAAATCTAAAACTTAATGCATTTAAAACTAATGACTCATTAACATTACTAGATCTATAAAGAGGTTTTTTTGACATAATGATTTTTAATTAACTTCTGTCCCACACGAGGATGATTATTTAAAACAGTTCCAATTAAGCATAAAGTGTAATGCCGTGTCGTTTGGTATGTTGTCAAAGAATGACGTACTGTTTAATGTATATATGAGAGGAAATGTTAGTTTTTGAGGTCGAGTGGAAAGAGATTCGTAGACTGTTGATCTATGGGTGACATTTCCAACCGAATCCGTTTGGTCAAAGTTGAAGTGCGGTAGGGAAGTCTAAAGTGCGATGCTCGACTCTGGAATCAATTTAGAATTTCAATCAGGGAGATTGCATGGCCCCCACTCTGCCGCTGTACTACCCGTACCTACCCTTGTTCAGATTCCGACCATCCAGAACCGATACCTCCCCAACTTGAATCCATCATTAGCCTTTTCAATCATTCCGTGTTTAGAGGTATCTTTTCCTAAAATCGACACTTTCAATCAATTGCCAAAGGCTCCTTGAAGCTTTTAATTCATATTTTTAAATTTTACCATTTCTAATAATATACAAAAATCGTTATTGATGTAAGATTTATTTGATATTTGCTTGTGTGAGAGAATGTATATGCATGTCAACTCTCTCACCTGAATATACTTAATTATAAATTCAAGTGTCGAGTATTAAATATAATTTATGCTGTCGTATCCTTGGAGCATTCTAGTTAAATTGAAAGTTCTTAGAATTTCATTGTTAAAATTATCCTAGTATATAAGAAGGATTCTTGAAGAAAATTCTTAATATATTTCGCTTTGTAAAATGAAACAATGAAGAATGAAGATAAAACATTTACTCTTTGATCCTACCTGGCTTCTATTTGAATTGACAGTAAAAAGTATAATTATAGATCGAAGTTTATTGATTTCTCATTAACTATAGTCTAAATGAATCTCAACTGAGATGTTTTGAGGTTTGAGAGGTTTTGTTCAAATTTATCAAGATTTTCATACAATAAACCTTTACTTTATGATAAATCCGCTTACAAAGATAAAATTCTAATTAATTTTATATACAATGAAGAATGCTTGTAGTTTTTTAATCGTGGCATTTTTAATCTATAGTTTACTTACTTATTTTTTTTCATTAACACATAATTTTACTTAACATCTTGTTTTGCTATCACGTTTTTATTGAATGCAATAAGACAATTTGACAAAATATAAAAATATAATTAGACTTACATTTTTACTCCGTGTTTTGAAACAGCGTGTTTTTATAACTTGTTTTATATTTACAACACATCTGGGAATCTGTAAATGCATGGCTTGAGTGCTTACTTGTATGATGTTAGTCCATAATTATTTTAATTACTCCATTCCCACATGTTACTTGCTACTTAATAAAGTCAATTGTCTCGTATTGTATAATATCAACTAATATAAAGTAATAAACTTACAATAAAGGCGAGATAAAACAGATTTTATCCGGATATGTTTTTTTTTACTGACAGTGTTCCTCAATTAGTTGAATGAAAATGGTCGAAATATTGTCTTATTCGAGATTCGAGTAAGAATGCAAGGATTGTGTGAGCGGATATTGGACTTCACGTGCACTAATTTTTATATTGAACTAAATAATGAAATTGTTCGTGGCGATAGGCCATGCTATCAGTAAAAAAAAAATAAATAAATAGAAGTATAAAAGTATAATAAAGTAATAAAATCCTCATAGGTTTAAATCAGCCAGCATTAAGGAGTGATTTTCTATAATCACTGAACTTATTTTTACGCAAACATTCATGTCCTGATACGCTTTGAGGAACTTAAGTGTACCTTGTCTAAAGTCTACTAACTAAAGTCTGCCTGTAAAGTGTACGTCTTGCCACTTAAATGACATTGCTTACTACAATTAAATAATACTAAACATATAATGGCTTGCTTAGTTATTTAAAAGTTATGTTATAAAAGTAAATATAAACATAATGGTATCAATAAATTTAAAAAAATAAGATAAAATAAATAAATGTAAAGGTTAAAACGAAAAACATGTGGGCTCTGATACGCCTTGGGGAACACTGAAAGCGGATTCTTATCATGTATAGATTTGTCACTGCGCGTGCTCTCGAGGATATTCATCAGTTCAAGGAACGAGGTCTTCATCCCAATTATGGAAGGGGTATTATTCTTTTAGCGTTTATCTCAGATGGACACTTTGAAAGAAATTAAATTGAAAGGCAATTTACACATATCACTTTGAATGAATCATCCAAGATAAACAGCCAAAGTGACAAGTGTAAAGGGGCCCTTTAGCCAATTGTCTTCGGGTTGGATAAAGTTATATTTAACACATTTTAACATAGCTGCAGCTAGTTAAATTCTTCTCAACCAACATTATCAGCTTTAGTTCATATTACTTTGTATTTTTTACTCTCAACTCCTTAAAAAATGCTGCTAATGCATGTCTAAAGCCGTGTCCACACTTTAGATTTTTAAAAAATCTAAAGACACGTCCACACTTGTTCGACATTGTCGCTGAACATTGTCGGTCGACATAGTGAGGACACGGCTTAATAGTTTATTTTTTTTAAAGATTTTAATTATGTTCATTTGAATAATTTCAAGGCACTCAACTGTGAAAGGGACCACTCCACCCCTAACCCAGGATCCTATATTTCTGTGATTGATACAAAGCAGTGTATACATCTTTTAAATTTGAAACGGACAATATTAAGTGCTAATTTTTTATGTTGTATTGTTTATTACGGTTCTCAGTTTCTTGTTCCGAACGATTATAACTCCTAAATACATAATACCTTTAGTCTCAAGCAGATAGGCGTCAGTAAACTCTTCTTGCGTTTTTCATCGTGCACCTTTAGAACCTACGGATTATCACTCATCTCTTGCTCTAAGAGGTTTACGCTGTTTGATGCAAAACGTGCTGGAATCGTCTAGATAGAGGTCGATACTTTTCTTCCATAATATAAAGCTGCCCTGGTTTAAAATTGAAAGAGTTTTAATATCGAGGCGCTCTCTCCATATTGAACTACTGGAGAGGAGGGCTTCCTCCAAGCCTACAAGCTTTTTCAAAGCCGCTGAAAAGGAATAAAATTAGTAGGGTAGGTTTCCACAAAAGCTTGAGGGAAAAGTTACTTCAACGTATCTTTACTTGTAGGGCAATTATCCAAACCACCGGGCTGCCCCGTCCGAGAAAAGAGAGCTTTAATAGGAGGAGGTTGGTAGTGAGGAACAGAGGCCACGGGGTCTAGCTGGTTCTCGTCGGATCAGAGTGAGGTACTTGACTGCCGGCCCTGGATCACTGAGGGGGCAACCAGCCCCACTTCAATCATGTTTCTGAGGCCCTCTTTCTCTTTCACAGAGAGACCCCACAAAGAGTTGCTTTTACTCCAACATAAATGATCCGTCCTCTCTTATAAACAGGGCCTGGCTAAAAATCCTCTTTGCCTTGACTAACTATACACTTAGTAATTTCCATGCCTTTGAAACTACTCTCTTCTAAACTCACCCCTTTTGCAAACTAATTTATAAATTTGACGAGAAAACTTTGTGTCCTTAATTATTAAAAAATAACTCTAGTTGGGAACACAGCCTAAAGGCTTAAAATGATACGCTTCGATTCTTATTTAAAACTGTCTTCTTAGTTTCAAATGAATTCCTGGAGTGTAATTATCTTCTAGTTAACTCATTTTTAAGACATAAGTGAAGATTTAAGTTCATCTCTTAAATGCACGACTGCCTAGGATCAATTTTAGAAAATCATCAATTATTCTGCTCGAATATATATTTTGAAGCAGAAAAACTAAGACAGTTTGTTTATTAAAGCAAGGCTAAGATAAAGGCATTTCTAAACAAGTCTAATTATATCAGAACTTTGTTCAAACGATATTACTGTAAGGGGGATTTAGCGAGTGATTAAAGTAAACTGGTTATATGTTGAATATATATTGGTATTTAATATTGATTTATGATGGGTACACCTCCAGAGCTATAAGATCGGACTCTCTGCGTCTAACACAATATGCTAGGGCTTAGTCTGATAAAGGTAAGCACCACTAGACAGAAATTCGAGCCTTTGCTAGCTAGAATACACTGCTTTTCTAGAATATTCTAGACTGGCTTCCCCGTTACATACAGATACAGGTTATTTCGTCAAGTGATATCTCATTTTGAAATTAACTGCTTATTTCGTTTGGGGTATTTCCAATCTGTATACCACAGAAACCATTAATTATCTACTACGGAAAATATACTTTTTCGGGAAACAATATTTTTTACCCAGTGTTGAGAAAATACTGTGTACCTAGCTATTCAATACCTCAGAAAATGGATTAAATATTTTTTTTTAAAAAAAGTCGTGATTTAGGAGAATTTTGGAATTCTGATATTTATTTGAATAAATATAACCTTTTGATCTGCAATTATCATTATTGTACTGCGTTTAGTGATGCTATATCAATCATAATAATCAAAACAACTATTACTAATTTTTTTCTTTTGGGTTTTAGTCCCGATCAACTGCCAGGGTTATTACAGGACGGGGGTTATCCGGACTCATTAGTAATCTACTCGATGAGATCATCAGTGTGAAACATGTCTCACCTCTCTGGGATTCGAACTCGGATTCGGGGTTTAGACCTTGGTTTCAGAGTCGAGAGCGTTAACCACTCGGCTCCGCCGGCCCCAGAACTTGCTTAATTACACTACTTTAGTTGGTCATAAATAGATAATTAATGCAATAGATAGTTATTAGATATTTCGTGCTCTTATACTATATAAGTATGAGTATAGGATTTATTTTATATTTTTTATTTTCGATTCTATGACTTTTAGTATATTTAATTTAATGGAATTAATGCAAATTTTAATTGTTAACTGGTTGACAGGTAAGTTGTTAGACTGATGGTGAAATAGTTGCGTTTAGTTAAATTAAGCTAGAGAGTTGGCCAATCAATCGGAATGAAGTCTGACAAAGCTTGGCAAATCCTATTGAAGACTAAAAGGTCGTATACTCCTAATACAAGACTTGTAATTCTCCCTTTGACTCCATTCAGAGTTCCAGCCAATTCCTTCCTCTCCTATATTACAGTCATTCCTCGGTCACGCCCTCTATTCACTTCTCTCTATCTAATCCCTTTCTCATTCTTTTCTTTAACCTTTATTTATTAAATTTTCTGACAATCCTTCCTTCTAAGGACCACAACCTTTTTAGGCTCTAAAGACCATAAGATTCTACTTATTACCTTGATTATGTCGAATGAAAGACAAAAATTTGATTACGTTGAAATGAGCTATTTAATTAATATATTTATAAATTAATGATGCATTCATGAAATTAACTATGATCCAACAATCTCTTTCCAACTACTCGAGACTAATAAGTCGCCGAATTGGGTTATCATTATAAAATTAGATTATTAATAATACAACTCTATATTATTTGAGAGTTGTATATGTTTTCTTATAGAAGAAAGTTTTAGTCAAATTTATTTATATATTTTAATGTAAGAGGATTAATATAGAGTTAAAATCCTCTTATGAGATTTATATAATAACTATTCAAACATTGACTCATCTACGATCATGATCACCCATCTTAGTTCCTAATTTAATTCATCTTGATTAATTTTGTCTACGTTTAAAGATATTTCACATCCTCGCCAAAGATATTTTTGTTTTTTGATGGTAGTATACTGGTTACATATGATCGCATGCGCGGCGTTTTAGAGTACACAAATTAATTGTGAAACAACTTGATGGATATAGCTCCAAAACTTATTATTGTACTAGACGGTAATTTCTCTTCACCTAAATAAATAACAAAACCTATCTACCTTGCATTTTATTGCAAGGGACAATTGACCTAACAAAATCTACCTTTTTGGTAGATTTTTGTACTTGTGAATAAAGTTTGGTTTTTAAAACTAAAAATTGTACGTTCTTGACACATTATAGGATATCCTATAAATTCTTGTATTAGGATATAAATTGTGCATTTCTGTGCCGAGAATATCATTCCAGTCCACGGGGTATTAACTACGTGACGATGAATTAGTTTTTGCTCCCAAGAAAAAAAGTACATTTTGATCTACTGCTTTATTCTTTAGGTAACAAGGTTTGTGTTATACATATATAGGATCGGCAATTACAATATTAATCTCGGAATAGCTATTCACTCTGTGGTTACCATTATAAAATAAAACAGCATTTTAAATTTGACTCGAGAAAGAGATATACCATAAGACAGTATTCAGATTCTTTGTGGTATAAGTATAGTTTTTCTTAATCGTACTTCCAATCTATTCATATTTAAAAAGTCTAAAGGCCTTAAAATGTTTATGTATATTTATTAAGGGAATCCGGCGTTTTATCAGTTAATCATTTTGACCAGTAGTAGTCTCTAAGGTTCCAAAGTGCAAATTATTGCATGTAAGTCAAGGGACAATTGACTTATCGAACTTACCACCCTAGACCATTTAGCTGTTCACATACTAAGCAATTAACACTACACTGTTTGAATAGAATGAGTAAATTTTAGCTTTGTAAACAGTAGGAATATCTATACCACATTCACCATTGTAATCATACGACATTATTTGTTCTGTCCTTGTGTTAAATATTTAATCTTGGTTATTATATATTCTATACAAATTTGGAATATAATATGTTAAGAGTATTACTGTATAATATATAAGATTATATACTGTAAATATATAATCTAAGCTTACTAGGTTTTACAACGTCTGTAAATACTGTTGTCTTTACTCAAAAATAGCTTCATTTTATATGCCGTTACCTCATAATATAAGGTTTTTCTACTTTATAGTTATTTTTCCTCATGCATTAAAATATGGATTTTTTAAGTCTTTGCCTCATAATTTAGGATAATACTAGACACAAATCATAGTACTAGATACTGAAAAACATGAATCTAAACGAAAATACTTAGAACCCGCAAACATAGCCATGGAAAATAAAACCATAAACCACAAATACTTAAACTCAAACAAACTTAAAAAAATATTACTCAGCTCTCCTCAATATCAAATAAAAGTATTTATAATAAACTATTTATTAAATCAAGAAACAAAAAACTTAATTGCATACCAAACCCGTTTTCAAAATAATACAAAAATATAATAACTATTTTATTACAATAATAAAATAGTATAAATAAGAAAATTATTTAATATTCTCCTTCTTTATATCGTAANACCATTTACAGGGATTATTTAAAACATGAATTTCAAATGAACAGAATGCATGAATTCGATTTCCAACTAAAGAAAAAAGATTCTGAGAGAAGCCACTAAGTCTATTTATAGTTTATAGATAATAATCAGTGCAATATTTGTCGTATGAAATGTTCTTATGACTTTCCTGTCAACATACTAAAAGTCCCCGAGGGCGAGGGCGTAAAACAGTTAACCTTTGAGAAAAGTCATAAGGAATGAAGTTGTAGTAAAGATAACTGGCTTCTTTTTACGTCCAACTCCAACTCTGTAGGTTAAATAGTTACTGAGATATAACACTTCAAAAATTGGCAGTGTTTCCCAAAAAATGGATAATTTAAGTATTCCTCTCGGTTCGGGGCGAATATCGGCATAAAACCTTTACCCTACAAGAAAAGTTATACGAAATTAGGTTGTAGTAAATTTAATTGGCTTTTATTTAAGCTAAAAATGAAGCCTGTAGGCAAAATAGAGTAGATAGAGTAGATCTATTCATATTATTACAGAAGATGATCAAGCTTAATTTTTCTTTTGGGGTGATAAAGTTTTTCTTAACATATTTGTTCGGTAGGGAAAATTATGTTGAAGTTTTTAATTTTAAGTCCAGTAAGTTTGTTAATAGTAGTGGGGTGCCTCAGGGATCTGTTCTAGGACCTCTATTGTTTCTTATCATGATCAATGATCTACCTGAAGTAGTGCAAAACTCAGTTGTATCTCTTTTTGCAGACGACAGCAAACTGTATAAGACCGTAAATGATAACAGGCATGATGCTTTTGCCCCTTTCAAAAAATCTCTTTACTTATTTTCAGGAATATACAGACTGATGCTGAGTGATAAGAAGTACGGACTAAGCGTGAATTTGATGGCTACGAGAGTTATGCCTTCCTTGTTACCTCAAACTGTCAATCCTTCACTCAACTTAGAGCAGTTCACTTGCCTGCTTGAAGTTCTACAAGAAATGTTAGATCAGATTGATAGGTAAGCAAGCATTTCTATTTTAAACATGTGTAGAATTTTCTATAGACTAGGTTACCGCCAATAAATCTATATCGTCGTGGAAACTACGTTATAGGTATTTTCAATCCCAACTTTTCGTACCATTTACAGGGATTATTTAAAACATGAATTTCAAATGAACAGAATGCATGAATTCGATTTCCAACTAAAGAAAAAAGATTCTGAGAGAAGCCACTAAGTCTATTTATAGTTTATAGATAATAATCAGTGCAATATTTGTCGTATGAAATGTTCTTATGACTTTCCTGTCAACATACTAAAAGTCCCCGAGGGCGAGGGCGTAAAACAGTTAACCTTTGAGAAAAGTCATAAGGAATGAAGTTGTAGTAAAGATAACTGGCTTCTTTTTACGTCCAACTCCAACTCTGTAGGTTAAATAGTTACTGAGATATAACACTTCAAAAATTGGCAGTGTTTCCCAAAAAATGGATAATTTAAGTATTCCTCTCGGTTCGGGGCGAATATCGGCATAAAACCTTTACCCTACAAGAAAAGTTATACGAAATTAGGTTGTAGTAAATTTAATTGGCTTTTATTTAAGCTAAAAATGAAGCCTGTAGGCAAAATAGAGTAGATAGAGTAGATCTATTCATATTATTACAGAAGATGATCAAGCTTAATTTTTCTTTTGGGGTGATAAAGTTTTTCTTAACATATTTGTTCGGTAGGGAAAATTATGTTGAAGTTTTTAATTTTAAGTCCAGTAAGTTTGTTAATAGTAGTGGGGTGCCTCAGGGATCTGTTCTAGGACCTCTATTGTTTCTTATCATGATCAATGATCTACCTGAAGTAGTGCAAAACTCAGTTGTATCTCTTTTTGCAGACGACAGCAAACTGTATAAGACCGTAAATGATAACAGGCATGCAAGTCAACTTCAGGAAGATCTGGATAGAGTAGTTAAGTGGTGTCATGATAACAATGTAGCCCTTAATATAGAAAAATGTAATGTTATGTCATTTACCAACAAACTCTTATGGGAAAGAAGTGAGTATTTTATCGATAATAAATCCATCACTGAAGTTCACCAGATAAATGATTTAGGTGTTTGTTTCGAAAGAGATCTTTCCTTCAAATCACACATAAATGCGACAGTAAATGATGCACTTAAACTGCTAGGTTTTATTAAGAGAAATACCAGAGATTTTAATAACTTAACAGCTATAAAACTATTGTATAATTCTTTAGTGAGATCTAAGTTAGAATATTGTTCCGCTGTTTGGGCTCCCTATAATAAACGGGCTGTAAAACAAATAGAAATGGTCCAGAACAGATTTCTGAGGTACCTTTACTACAAGAAACATGGTTACTGCTGCACTAGAGATACACCGACTATGAGTCTTAGATCAGATTTTTGTTATCACTCTCTTGAGAGTAGACGTAAAGTGAGTATGTTGATCCTATTATACAAAATTATTAATAATAATATTAACTGTTCGGATCTCTTATTTTTACTTTGTTTCTATGCACCTGAAAGAAAAATAAGAGAGCGTTTATTATTTTACATACCTTCATCCAAGACAGTACGTCACATGCACTCACCAGTCATCAGAATGATGTCTCTTTATAACTTATACTGTCAACATGTCGATATTTTTAATATGTCTATAATGACTTATAAAAGAAGTCTTTTAAATTTAATTTGACTTTACACTTTAACAGTATTAATTTAACAATATATATACACTTTAACTTGACTTTAATTTAACAATATTAAATTTGATTATGTAGAAATCAATTTATGTTAGTACATTTCAATTTGTATTTTTTAATATCATTAAATTTAAATTGTTGCTATGTATTATAAATAATGTACTGTGATGTAGTGAAAGTATACAT
>KZ652372.1:4816-15335 GCA_001010745.2 Gerris buenoi | reverse complement strand
AACAAGTATATTTTATAAAAAGATTTGGTTATAGAAATAATATGTACTGAGATTTTACACGAAACGATGTGAGACAGTAAATTGTCTCCTAACCGAAAACTCCTGCACACGACGACTATTTTGTAAATGATATGAAAACCGTAAAAGATAGATAAAGGTAGTAAAGGTAAAGGTTCTAATAAAAAAAAGAAAAGGAAGCTAAAAATAATAAGAATAATCTCTGTGCATATAAGTTGTCGGTCAGTTTCAAATAATAAATGATTAATGATTACTAATATTAAATTAGGTGTATAATTACAAAAGGTTAAGTGAGATAATAATAAATAATTACAAATAATTAACTTTCTTAGTATACAATTTGATAGATATAAAAGTTTCTGAATTGTAATATAAAATTGTAAAGTTTTAGAAAGAAAGGTGGGGCCCCAAAGATGATCAGAAGATGAAGTAAGTAAAACTTGATTAAAAGGTGTGATAATAAAAACAAATGAGAGAGAGAAAACTTGAACTTAAATACCAGATCTGGTTTTGGTAGATGATTATGTTAGATAGATACAAAACTAAAAACTTAACTATTGATGTCAAAAAGGAAAATTAGATATTAGATGCTGAAAAACTATATAAATTCTCTAGGATGACTTTTACTTTATTAGTTTGTTATTATACATTGCCAGGGCAGCCACACTTGTTTCAAATAAACTAAATGTTTCTAAAGATTTCTAGGTCTTTAATTAAATAAAATGCATGTAATGGTTAACAGAAAAAGAGAAATATTGAAAAAATCTATATAAAGGCAGACATTTTTATTAAAACTAAACACTGTGCAAATAATAGGTAAACTACCTAAAAAGTACAATACCAATAATTAGTTTGGCTCATAGCTTCCTTGCATCTTGGCAGGTAATTTATTGATTTTATGATTTTACAAGTCAGTATTGTCTAATTACTACGTTTCTATTAGCTTGCTTTCTTGTTTGTTTGTCCAGTGCAAATCTTGCAATCGATTTTTAACTAACTTCCCGAGTAGCTAGACATTTGGAACTTTTAGAGTAGCTCAGAACACGATGACAATGAATTATTTTAACACTTTTAGCCTTCTTTCACCAGAATTTAATTCGTTTTAGCAAATTTTGCTGTATGGAAAGTTAGTTCGGAAAAAATCCGCAACTTATTTTATTAGTTTTGACATTTTCCATCATATTGGCAATCTTCATTTTGACGGGTTTCAAATTTGTGATTTTTTATTTAAGAGGTAAACATTGAATGACAGCGAAAAAGTTGAAAAAATTGACGTGTGACAACCAGGTTTAAATTCGGAACTTTTTTTTTTTCACTAACACTCGTAGACCATGTATATACCTAGACCCGCCCTTTCCTTTATCTGCCTTATAAAACCCTGAGACCAACATGTTTTGCCCTCTGGTGACGTAACGCGGTGTTTAGCTACTGTCAAAATCAGAGTTTTGTTTGGTGGGCTTTTTTTTATTTATTTATTCTGCTTTTTAAGTCTAAAAATATGGTGCAGTCTTGTAGTGCGTTAAATTGTACGGAGAGACGAAAACGTGGAAGTGGTCATTCTTTTTTTCTGTAATTATTTATCAACATACATCCTTATATTTATAAATGTAAACTGGTAGTTCTTGCCCGTTCGTGACGTCATAGCCTAAGGAAGATGTTGGTCTCACTAATTGAGTGACAGGGCGTGTCTAGGTATATACATGGTCTTAGCTAACACTATATTATAAAACAATGACAAATTTATGTTAAACATTACATATGATTCAACAGAAAATTTGAAAACGTAGTATATAAAAAGTTCTTTTTATCTTGAAATTTTTTCTTAATAGTTCCCCCGGTTTTTAAATATGTCAAAAATTTGATTTTTTACATGAATTAATCTATCAAGCTGAATTTAATCTGGTGCTATCTGTGGGATACGTTCAACATGTCAACTTCATTGAAATCAAATGTGTTTTGTTGAAAGATATAGTTGTATTAACAACTATGTGTTATTTTCTTTTGTTTAAAGAAACATTTACGTTCATATTTTCTGACATGTAGTGTAGCAAGTCATATTAAGGTTATTTTTTCAATTGCCTCTACTTACTTTGGCAAAAAGTCAAGTTGTAAAATTTAGTAGGTAATTATTTTCACTTGCGTATTAATTCGCACCGTATTTTAGAAGAAAATAACAAGTAAAATTTGTGCTTATTATACGCGNGGTAAACTACCTAAAAAGTACAATACCAATAATTAGTTTGGCTCATAGCTTCCTCGCATCTTGGCTGGTAATTTATTGATTTATTGATTTTACAAGCCAATATTATCTAATTACTACGTTTTTATTAGCTTGCTTTCTTGTTTGTTTGTTTGTTTGTCCAGTGCAAATCTTGCAATCGATTTTTAACTAACTTCCCGAGTAGCTAAACATTTGAAACTTTTAGAGTAGCTCAGAACACGATGAAAATGAATTATTTTAACACTTTTAGCCTTCTTTCACCAGAATTTAATTCGTTTTAGCAAATTTTGCTGTATGGAAAGTTAGTTGGGAAAAAATCCGCAACTTATTTTATTAGTTTTGACTATTGTCATTATTGTATTGTTCCATCATATTGGCAATCTTCATTTTGACGGGTTTCAAATTTGTGATTTTTTATTTAGAGGTAAACATTGAATGACAGCGAAAAAGTTGAAAAAAATTGAAGTATGACAACCAGGTTTAAATTCGGAACTTTTTTTTCACTTACCTTATATTATAAAACAATGACAAATTTATGTTAAACATTACAAATGATTCAACAGAAAATTTGAAAACTTAGTATGTAAAAAGTTCTTTTTATCTTGAATTTTTTTCTTAATAGTTCCCCCGGTTTTTTAATATGTCAAAAATTTGATTTTTTACATGAATTAATCTATCAATGTAGCTGAATTTAATCTGGTGCTATCTGTGGGATACGTTCAACAAGTCATCCAAGTTTCATTGAAATCAGATGTGTGTTGTTGAAAGATATAGTTGTAATAACAACTATGTGTTATTTTATTTTGTTAAAAGAAACATTTACGTTCATATTTTCTGACATGTAGTGAAGCAAGTCATATTAAGGTTATTTTTTCAATTGCCTCAACTTACTTTGGCAAAAAGTCAAGTAAAAATTAGTAGGTAATTATTTTCACTTGCGTATTAATTCGCACCGTATTTTAGAAGAAAATAACAAGTAAAATTTGTGCTTATTATACGCGAGACTTTACGGTGTGTAAATATTCTGAAATAAAATTAACATTATGTTTAATATTAACCTGTATTCTTCTTCTAACAAAGAATATTCAGGGAAGAATATCCAACAAAAATATTCTATCCTGAACAAAGAAACAAATACATAAAAGACAATATTAGAGGCAGCGTATATTACTTTGGAGGATAATTCCATAAATTTTAAAACTGATACAAAACATTGTAATAAATTTGATTTGTCAATCTTTCTAAGATATGAAACCAGCAATTAAAAAAGATAAGAAAAGTAACTAAAATAAAATTGATCATAAAACCCTATATAAATAATAGATAATCACAGAGAGAAACACTTTATTGGAAGAAGTACAAAGTGGAGCTGTCCTTCATCAAAGGATTCCTGTATAAACACAGCATTCTAATCAATCAAGAGACAATAATAGTTAAATAAATAAAATAAAGTAAAATACATTCGTGCAGAAGAATAACAGTACTTAAAAACAGATATTTAAAAACTAGCTAAAACTAATTATAAAAAATAACATGTATAGTTAATTAATAAATATGGCTATTTATAATACCTAGAGAATCTAAAATTGCCAGGCATCATTCAGCTTGAGCCAATCGGCAAAGCCGAATTAGTGTGGAAAGCCGGTCGGCTTTGCCGGCGTGAAAGCCGAACCGAATCGTGCCGAATCCAACCTGAATTGGCTCGGTTCTGATCAAAGAAAGCCGAACCGAGGTTGGAAGTGTAGGTTCGCAGGCTATTTTTTACTACCGTGCGTACTAGTGAAATAGATCGGCTCCGATCGGGGCGTCCACACTACTACTAAAGTAATGAGGACGTCATGCCGACCCGAACGTACAGTGCCGAACGTTCCAACCGGCACAGGCCGATCGGCCTCATTCGGCATAATGTGGACGCGCCTTAATATACAACGAATATAAATACATATATGTTTAATCTACTACCGTCTATATACTTTTTTTTAGAGAAAGTATTGTGATGGCGCGAAAATTCGATTTTGAGATTTTAATGGATTTACATGTTTTGAGGTCCTTTGAGTCCAAAAAAGTGGTTTTTAAAAAATGTCAGTCCGTCGTCTGTCGTCTGTCGTCTGTGCAGAGGCGCAGAGCCTAAACTACTGGTCCGATTTTGACAAAATTTGGCATACACGTTCAAAAAAATCATATCCCGAGGAGAAATTGAGTAATGAATTTTAGCCCCAACTTTGGGGGCGCTACTCCCCAAAAACTCCGAAAAAACGTAAAAACAATTTTCGAAAACAGTTCCAACGCTTTTGATTAAAATTCTAAAATGTATTCCATTTAAAGACGAATCCAACGATATAAGCCGTTTCCCAGGAAAAATCTAGATCATAAGAAAAATAGCTTATAGCGCAGACGGAGAGAACCCGGGTTCGATACCCCGCCCAGGAGAAGTTATTTTTGTGATCAATTTTGATGAAATGTTCAATATTAATTAAATGTACTTACGAAAACTAATAAATGGAAAACACTGAGCTAAATAATTATGGACTCGTATAGGAGAAACTTTGTCTGAGTTGTCTCGGACCGATTTTTTATACTGCTGATGAAGCAAACTCTTCTCCCCCCTCCCCTCCCTGAGTTGATTAAATATATTTTGTTTGAGAATGTTATAGAAGCCAAAACTCTACACGGACTTGTACCTCCATTGTTATTTTCAAAGATGATTTTTTTATTTTATTTTTTTTTAACCTTTACACAAGATTTAATGATTTGTACGTGCTTTTTAGTTTTCTATACTTGTTTTTACTTTTCCTCACCTATAGTCGGAAAAGTATTTTTTTTTAACCCAATTTTTTTTCTCGAGATTTCACCTGAACTATATCCGTTTTGAGTGGTTTTCAACATGGCGTCTGCATGTGAGTATGTATCTATGTGTGTTATCATCGTGGCGTCTAAGGATATTTAACCTAGATAGTCTAAACTTAGCAGAAAAATTAGTCCTTACTTCTAGTTGTTCCTTCCAAAAAAATTAAAATTTTCCGCCATCTTGAACCTAGTTTTTATGAGTCAGCAAAAATAAAATAAAAAAAAAAAAATCGAAAAGTGGTCTGATCAAGTTGAAATTTGGCCACTAAAGAGGCCTCCAAAGTGAGGAACAGTTCCCAGGTACCCCGTACCCGATTATTATTATTTATTTTATTTTTTTTTTTCTCTACTCCGAACTTACATAATATGTTCTACTTTTGTTCAAATCTCTTGATTGAGTTCAGATTTTTTGTTTAACTTATTTTCTTATCCATTAAGCTGGATTAATTATATGTCGCTTATAGGTTACTTATTGTAGGTTTACCTGGGGGTAGTTTTCGATGGCAAATAGTTAAAGAGAACAAACAAAAAAAAATCATGTTCGCAATTGTNAGTTGTCTCGGACCGATTTTTTATACTGCTGATGAAGCAAACTCCTCTCCCCCCTCCCCTCCCTGAGTTGATTAAATATATTGTTGTTTGAGAATGTTATAGAAGCCAAAACTCTACACGGACTTGTACCTCCATTGTTATTTTCAAAGATGATTTTTTTATTTTATTTTTTTTTAACCTTTACACAAGATTTAATGATTTGTACGTGCTTTTTAGTTTTCTATACTTGTTTTTACTTTTCCTCACCTATAGTCGGAAAAGTATTTTTTTTTAACCCAATTTTTTTTCTCGAGATTTCACCTGAACTATATCCGTTTTGAGTGGTTTTCAACATGGCGTCTGCATGTGAGTATGTATCTATGTGTGTTATCATAGTGGCGTCTAAGGATTTTTAACCTAGAGAGTTTAAACTTAGCAGATAAATTAGTCCTAAATTCTGGTTGTTCCTTCTAAAAAAATTAAAATTTTCCGCCATCTTGAACCTAGTTTTTATGAGTCAGCAAACATAAAAAAAAAAAATCGAAAAGTGGTCTGATCAAGTTGAAATTTGGCCACTAAAGTGGCCTCCAAAGTGAGGAACAGTTCCGCGAGGTACCCCGTACCCGAATATCTCTACTGACGTTCCGGACTTTCATGTTCTACTTTTGTTCGAATCTCTAGATTGAGTTCAGATTTTTTCGTGTTTTCTTACCCGTTAAGCTGGATTAATTATATGTCGCTTATAGGTTACTTATTGTAGGTTTACCTGGGGGTAGTTTTCGATGGCAAATAGTTAAAGAGAACAAACAAAAAAAAATCATGTTCGCAATTGTTGAACGAGTTAATTTTATCTTTAGGGTACTTAACCCTAACACTAATGTTCTTTATAGTAGTAGTAGTAGTAGTAGTAGTAGTAGTAGTAGTAGTAGTAGTAGTAGTAGTAGTAGTAGTAGTAGTAGTAGTAGTAGTAGTAGTAGTAGTAGTAGTAGTAGTAGTAGTAGTAGTAGTAGTAGTAGTAGTAGTAGTAGTAGTAGTAGTAGTAGTAGTAGTAGTAGTAGTAGTAGTAGTAGTAGTAGTAGTAGTAGTAGTAGTAGTAGTAGTAGTAGTAGTANACTTTTAGAAGAGTCCCCATAGAGTGTGTCCCTCACCCTGCACCGTCCGCGATTCATTGATGCAATTCAGAGTATCATGGCACGGGATCGAACCCACGACCTCGAGTTGCCTCGACTTATTGATAGCTGAGCGAGCGCCTTAAGACGCTCGGTTACCCTGGCTCCCTATCTTTAAATGTTCTTTAATCAAATGTCATTTAAATCGAGTATTTATTATTATATTAATTTTTCCTAGAACTAGAGTTATTAAATATTTACTGCTGGAACTGCCTAACTACTGGTGAGACTGGTAATTAAATTAAATAATTAACTATTTAAGTATTTTATATTGTTGATGATTGTTCCATAACTTCCCAGTCAGATTAGTTTTTACTACGTTTATTTTTTCTTTTATTATATCTTTTTTTTAGCATTGTTATTAATTACTTTATTACTTTGTTTCAAATGTCAGTTTTAGGTTTCTGTACTAAGTAAAAAAAAGAAACCTTAACAGGGTGATTCACGATAAATGTTACAAACTTCAGGAGGTGATTCTACACCCCAAAAGCAACAAAAAATTTCCTCTTGACCCCTGTTTGATTCTCAAGTGTAAGGGAGTTATTTCGGTTTTTCTGGTTTTTCTGTAAAACACGAGTTTTCTTCATAAAAATGGTCATATCTTCCAAACTTTTAGTCCTAAAGCAAATTTGAAACAACCATTGATAAGCTCATTAAATTTCCAATAAAAATTCAGACCTTAAAGGTTTCTAAACACATTTCTCATAATTCCTATACAATCGCAATTGGAAAAAAATTTAAGTTTCTGAAATTCGGAAAATGTTATTTGTGTTTTACTCAAAACCAATTCTTTAGCCATAGCCTGGCAAATTTCTCCAAAACTTCTCCTTTTAATAAGCTTTCCAACGGTATACTCCACTTTGTGATCCGTTAAAAATTGGTGGAGAAATTCAAGTTAGAACGCGAAAAAACGTGCTCTAGAGGCAGCGCGGGGAAGCTAGAGGAGGGTTACAAACCAGCAATCCACACGCATTTCCTGGGACAACTTTCGAACGGACACAAAAACACGCCCAAAACACCACCGAATTCGTTGGCCAGGAAAATTGGTTTAGTAGACGTGGTTGATATTTAAAATTAAAACGTTGAAAAATGAATAAAATAAATAAAAATGGAATTTGGTGTCACGTTGTTTGGGTTGATTCATTCTGGATCGGTGTTATTAATGGTGTTTAGGGCGGATTTTGGGTCGAATTGGGAATATCCATTGGACCATTTTTTGGACTCCACAGACTCTAGGAAGGAATAACTATTTACGTTTCCTTCAAAGTGAACTGCATGGACTCCTTGAGGACTTACTATTACAAGAAAGACGTCGATTGTTTTTTTATAACTCGTGTTTTACAGAAAAACCAGAAAAACCGAAATAACTCCCTTACACTTGAGAATCGGACAGGGGTCAAGAGGAAATTTTTTGTTGTTTTTGGGGCGTAGAATCAACTCCTGAAGTTTGTAGCATTTATCGTAAATCACCCTGTATAACGGCTCTGTCTGTCTGTCTGTCTGTCCGTTGGTGTCTTTCCGTTGGTGACTGTCCATTGGCTTGTTTCAATTCATAAAGTACTATAGCTAGAAACATGGAATTCTGCACACAGGTACATCTCGGCATTCTAGACAACAATACAAATTTTGGAGTTTTTACACTCAATATTTTTAAGATGGCGGCCTAGCCAATATGGCGGGGGACTAAAAAAACGTTTTTAGTAACCATGGCATGTTATACATCAATTTAAAGGTCTTGAAATGTAGAAAAAGAATATTTAACTATTACACTTAATATTTAAACTTAATCGTACAGAAACCGGCGATTATCGCCTCACTTACTTACGTGTAGCGCGCCTTACTTGTTTTTGGACAAATAGACTCCAAACTACAATTTGGAGAGTATTATATTCTTAGTGACGGAATGAATGATGCATAATATAGTCCTGATTCGATTCCTAAGAAGGCTTTGGAAACAAAAGAGTTTTGGCATATCATTCAATATTCAATGCCTACATGATAACAGGATACATTGCCGCTAATACGCCGGGGAAGTGTGACGTCACTTACGTAAAAAAGTGTGTTTTTGGGTTAGCTGGCTCATAACATTGGATATACGACTGGGTTTTATCAGTGCTATTTTATTTTATTCTTATTTTTTAATCAATTATTTGTTTTATAATCTATAATGTGTACATTTATTGGCTTATTAATGATGTTACTGATATATGATAAGGTTAAAAACAGTTAAAAAAAGTTAAAAAAAAGCTTTTAATAGAGTAAAAAGAGCAGATATGTAAGTAAGTTATTTTACATCTTATTTGAGTTATTTGTGAGAATTATTTGTTTTATCATCTATAATATATACATTTGTTGGCTTATTAATAATGTTACTAATATATGATAAGGTTAAAAACGGTTAAAAAAGCTTTTAATAGAATAAAAAGAGGAAAAAANCCCCTATTGCTGAAGGTTTAATTGGCGAGTACCAGTGTGGTTTTCGTAGAAATCGCTCAACTACTGATCAAATCTTTATTATAAGGCAAATTCTAGAAAAATGTTACGAGTTTAATGTGGATGTTCACCAACTGTATATCGACTTTAAAAAAGCGTACGATAGTGTCAATTTCAAGGGCTCAAATTGTGGAGAATTAAAATTAGGAATGAAGCCTGTACATAGATTTTTGATATCTTGATCTGAACCAATCATATTTTAATTTTAATGTTTTTTCTAACCTCAAAGGGCGGTAGTTCCTTAAGCACTAAGAAAAACTATTAGGCCACAGTCTCATAATATATGATTGAGGCCTAAAGAGAAGAGTTTGACAGTCTGATTGGCTGAAAGTTACGCATGCGCTACAATGCAGTCCCGGAAGGTCTTCCTTTCTTTCCCTACCTAAATACACAAAACTTTACCACTTTTAAGTCCCCTCTCCTCGAGGGAGGGCGGGAGTGATCTCTAGACTCCAGTTATCTCTAACTTTGTTCAGTAAACAGCTTACTGTATATCTTTCTCATTAAATTATCTCCTCTGCTTTGTTTGCAAAACTCTTTTAATAATATAGAAGAAAAACGATCACATAAACCGTAATAAATGTGGAATTTATTTCGAGAAAGTCTAGGAATGTGAATTCAACAAGATCAGTGAACTGTAAGTCAATATTCTACAATTCGAAGGTAAAGGGAATGAAGATCGATAAAGATCAAGTGATACAAAGCTAAAGAAGTCAACACATCAACACTTTGTGTCCTTGAGACTCAGAACTGTTTCTCAAAGAAATAAAGAATAGGGTCATCTTCAAAGAGGGAAATTTATTTGACGTTTCACAGTTAAGAGAGAGGAGGGGATGTTTTAGGATTACTGGTAACCCTGAAAATGCCTCGAGGCTAGAAGGCAAGGTTCTTTTACCAAAGAACAGAAAGAGTTACAGTCTGGCCAACAACAACACACAAAAAATACCCCCCCAATACAAGTGGGAAGAAAGGTTAAGAGTGTGTTTTTTCGGCTTATACAGTAAGGACAGTTGGCAAAGGGAAATACTATCCCTTTTTTTTCTCTTATATTTTTTTTAGGTGGTTTTTGTATTAGTGTGTACTGTGTAAAGAAAAATACGATAAGGGCAGTATTTTGATTGTAGTGGTAAGATAAAGGAATTTTTTTTGTTTTTTGGTCCTTTGAGCCGGATTTCTTGATCCACGTTTAATTTAATGGCAATTGCTTTGTATTATTTTATTTTTATTATTTTTTTTTTAT
>KZ652371.1:115809-133773 GCA_001010745.2 Gerris buenoi | reverse complement strand
CCAAAAAAAAAAAAAAAAAAAAATTTAACACGATCGTACTCTTAAAAAAAATTAATAATTTAAACTGTGCCGGTTTTGTTTTCGATTGTACTTGCTTCGAGTCTGAACGCCTTCTAAAACAACCTACACATGACATCCAAAAACCCCCTATGAGGTACAACCTGATCCTTGCGTCATAAGACATCTCCTTCTATGAAATGAACAGCAAGGAGGGGAGTATTTTGTCTTCCACGGCACCTTGCTTATTTTAAACTTTTAAAAACACTGTTTTGAGTTTTGACACAGTTACAATTACACCACTGCCCAACCTCCATATCTTCTGATAATGTATAAATGTCAAGCAGAAAACAAAATCAGGGGAATTCCCTTTAACTTAAGTAAGAAATGACTAATACTATTCAATATAATACTTTCAACAGACTAACCTTACATGAGAGAAGGAGAGTATAACCTTATTTAACTCACTATAACCTTCTTTACTTCTATTTTGTTTCTCCTTCTCATAAGGTGAAAGTGGGTCTACTTCTTTTACATACCACCTACATTATTTTTGCGTTTATTCCCTCTTTTTTTTATCTTCAGACTTCAATACAATTAGTCAATTACCAAACATTATCGTAACAATGATATTATTATTTTTTATTTTTTATTTTTAAATCAAAATTACGAACTGTTATTTTAATAAATACATTATTATAAGAATTAAATGGAAGCCAATTGTACTTTTTTCTTTTTTTTATAACTGAATTAAATCTAATATTATTATTAACACCATTTTAGTCTGTATCAAATAAATGACGTATTTAAAATAATTACGTTGTTAAAAATAATAATTGTTTCCTTTAAAAATGTCTTTAACAATAATTGGGTTCTTTTTTTATTTCTTAAAGTGCATTTATATTAAAAGATTAAACACTAAACCAAATAATACTAATAGTAGAATTAAATCAGATAATTTTTATTTATTTATTTTTATTATTAACAAGCAGATTTTGAACATTATTAGTAAATTAATAGTTATGTAAATAGAAATTGGGGATAGCGAGGATCAATCAACCAATTAAAGTGATCAAAATCAAAGTATAAGATTTACTGATAAATAGCTATTTATCTACTTCCGGCAGCAAAATGAGGCCTAAACATAATTTTTTTTTTCTTTATTGTTATTATGTTGGCAATCATAGTTAATTCTATTATCAAATAAGTAACCTGTAATAAATAAGTAACCTGTAATAAATAGTTAAATAAGTAACCTGTAATAAATAAACTTTTTATTTATAAAATAATATGTTTATACTTGTTAATCCTGTTTTATAAGTTATCAATGGTTAGTAGATCTTTAATTAGAAAAAAAGAAAAGCGGAGTAACTGGCTAAACTGCTTGCTTCATGTAAACATGCATATTATTATTGAAGTCATTCTTGATTAGACCAGCTGATTTTCTTGGTTTAACCTAATTACTTCTTTTCTCCCAGAGCTTCCGTTACCTTCGGTAAGCTCGGAAGCAAAATTGTTATAATACTATTTCATGTCGGACATCAACGTAAGACTGCAGAGTTGAACGTCCTCAATCGGCACTGATGATGTCCTAATAAAAGCTGAAAGATGCTACGTATAATAAATTACGGCGTCCTTAATGGACACTGATGATGATGATGTCCTAATAAAGGCTGAAAGATGCTACGCATAATAAATTACGGCGTCCTTAATGGGTACTGATGATGTCCTAATAAAGGCTGAAAGATGCTACGTATAATAAATTACGGCGTCCTTAATGGACACTGATGATGATGATGTCCTAATAAAGGCTGAAAGATGCTACGCATAATAAATTACGGCGTCCTTAATGGGTACTGATGATGTCCTAATAAAGGCTGAAAGATGCTACGTATAATAAATTACGGCGTCCTTAATGGACACTGATGATGATGATGTCCTAATAAAGGCTGAAAGATGCTACGCATAATATATTACGGCGTTCTTAATGGGTACTGATGATGTCCTAATAAAGGCTGAAAGATGCTACGTATAATAAATTACGGCGTCCTTTTTATGGGCACTGATGATGTCCTAATAAAGGCTGAAAGATGCTACGCATAATAAATTACGGCGTCCATTTTATGGGCACTGATGATGTCCTAATAAAGGCTGAAAGATGCTACGTATACTAGATCACGGCGTCCTTAATGAGTACTGATGATGAAGCTGCTATGTATGATAAATTACGGTTAGTTTCAATCTATGTGGAGAGGAGAGACAATTTATTTGATTCCTTTAAGATGATCTATGATCTCCATAAACGATCCAATATTTAACAAATGATTACTTAACTGTTAATCAAAATTAACTTTAGTAATTAAAGCTAAGCAAGGTATTCCTTGTCTAACTTACTAAAAATTGTAATTTATACACAAACAATTATGAATTTAAAATTTGGATAATGTCAGAGCACTAATTGAATTCGAAATGCTTGAAGTGCTCTTTCAAACCTAAAATTCAAACGTAATCTGGGTTTTGATTTGTTACAGATTTTAGATGATTATGTTTTATCATCTTATTCTAAAAAATGAGGCTATTATAAAGTCAAAATGCTTGAAGTGCTCTTCAAAACCGAAAGTTCAAACGTAATCTGTTTTTGATTTGTCACACGTGTTAGGTGATTTAATTTTACTATGTAATCCTAGAAAAAAAAGTCTTTAGTACAATCAATCATTGCGTTGCGTGCTTTGTCAAGTATTTCCAGTGTTGCCATAAAAGAAACAAAAAAACAAAAAAAAAAAACAGAATATTTTACTGTTTACATTTAGTGATTGGAACCAAGTATATAACCTACTCATTAAATATTTTGTATTAAACTCAGAAAAACTAATGACAAGTAGTTCAAGATAAGCAATTGTCGCCATTACAGATTCATTTGACTTTTCAACGATAAATACAATATGCCACAAATCAAAATAATTTTTCCCCTTCTTCGTAGTACTATATTGTGTAAATATGTGTGTGTATTGGCATGTTTAATACCCAAAATATGTGGGTCACAGAGTCGCTCGTATCTTATGCGTGGGTATGATATTAATGCATATAGATTTGTAACCAAGATATAAAAAACACTGTTTTACTTAACCAATCATTTTTAATACCTTACATCTTTAATTTTTTTTTTTTTTTTTTTTTTTTTTTTTTTTTTTTTTTTTGGAAGGTTTTGATAAAATTGAACAATTTTAAGAGAACTTAGGCAGGCAGACACGATACAAAAAATGTTCTCTGATGTCAAAATCAAAAGTAGTAAAATCAGAAGTAGTATCAAACTAGTTCATAAATATAGGAGAGTAGTTTATGATAATATAATGGGTTGGCAAAAAAGGTTGACGGAAAGATTAACACGTGAATAAAAATGTTCGCTAATGTCTAAAAACGGATTTCTGTTCAGGAATTTCGAGATTGGAAACAAAAAATAGACTGCCAATTGGTGTGTCACGTAGCTTTCTCACATCCTATCCACGTACTTTATTGATATTATGCTTTCACAAGGAATTATTTTCTAATTTGTTTAATAATTGTTTCCGCTGTTTTTTTAATTTGTCAAAATTGTTTTGATTTTTTGTACATGAATAAAGGCCGGGCCACACCTGTCCGCACCGTGCCCGCACCGTATGACGGCCGTGTGTTGGCCGTGGTTGGGCAACACTCGGTGAGGAATAAACCTAAGGAAATGTCAAAAAGTAAACAAAACTAATCTAAGTGTCGGTGCGGGCACGCCTAACATTTCCTTAGGTTTATTCCTCACGGCCTACACACGGCCGTCATACGGTGCGGGCACGGTGCGGGCACGGTGCGGACAGGTGTGGCCCGGCCTTAAAAGTATCAATTGAGCAGAAGTTAAAGAGCACAGGCGGTTTAAATTAATCTGATGCTATCTGCGGGATACATTCGATTAACTAAAAAAGTTTCATACAAATCAGATAAGTACTTTTGAAGATATAGGTGAAAATAAATGTATGTTTGTGCGCATGTGGAAGAGAAACGAATGAGCGCATTAGTTTATAACTTAATGGTTATATTTGTCCCATTAAAATACCATTATAACATTAATTATAATAATAAATAATCCACATGGTATTTTACCAAATTAAAATACCATTGGAACTTTAAGGCAAGCTATAAGTTTAATGTACTTTTTATATTATAGTTGAACAAGATAAAGGAAGAATAATAAATGTGATATCGTTAGTGATTATATATGTATGATTGTATTTCTGCATCTGCAACATCACAGGAAAACAATGCAAAGAGATATTGTTCTGTCGTGCTCTTATTTAAAGCAAAACAATGTATTGGCGGTTGCATAAGATATTTTATTATCCTTCATTCTTATTTTATAGGGAAACAATATTAACAAGGCTGCATACAATAGGACTTATTCTTTTTATCTTTATCCTTTATATTAATAATCATACAGATCGTAATATTTCCTACATTTTTACGTAAGGAAAACTTAGAGAAGGTTTAGTAATATACACAGCTTTGTTGTTGACAACGTTTGAAGTGAAACTATAATAAAGCCTGGTCCAGACTGCCGAATCGAACAGAGGAAACGAGCCGAGCATTGGTGTCTGCGCTTGCTCAGTCTAAAGTGCGCCTGCGCATTTCACTCTGGGCATGCGCAGAGACCAATGTTCGGCCAATGTTGTTTGCTCTGGTCAGTTCGACAGTCTGGACGAGGCGTTAGTACGGCTGAAAAAAGAAAATGAGTTAAGATCAAAATATATATAAGTTAACTTGAAGTAGGAAGTAGATACGTGTTGTTCTTGGTTATTTTTATATATATATTTCGATGTCTGAGATATTGTTAAATAAAGGCGGAGATACACATGCCTGTAGCTTAAAAAAAAACATGCCAGCTACTTGCACATGGATATGATAAGTGGCATGCCTGTAGCTGGCAAGAAAGCAGATAAAACTGTAATATAGATAGCTGTCAGGGTTTGACAGGTTTTGATATTATTATTATTGTTGACATGTTTGTCTTGTTCTTAAAATATAATTTGCTTAAAGCTATAACCGTTATACTTATTCTACATGGTGTCAGATTCGGACTACATGAAGGTGATTAACGACGTTAATTATTTATTTGTTTCGGGATTTAGTGTTTATTTTTCCTACATAAAGTGAAAACTCAGGGATGTCTTCAAAAAAAGGTAGAAAGAAGGGTTACAGAGAAGAGTCGGATCCGGANTTCATCAAAAGTTGAAGCGATCTTAAAAGTTCCAGAGCCTGGTAATGTAACAGAACTACGATTTTTAGGTATGTATAACTACATGACAAAATTTTTAAAAAATAGAGTTAAGGATCTGGAACCGTTAAGAGAACTTGAACCGTTAAGAGTTGACGGTGAAGCGTCTACTCCAAACTCCTTCTGGATTGAGCTGGAAGACCAGGGCGGCAAAATAAGGAGGAATAGAAGTCATCTTATTATTAAACATTAAAAAAAAAAAAAAAGCATGTAATATAGATAGCTGTCAGGGTTTGACAGGTTTTGATATTATTATTATTGTTGACATGTTTGTCTTGTTCTTAAAATATAATTTGCTTAAAACTATATCCGTTATACTTATTCTACAAAAACCTTAATAAAAATCCTTGGTATGCCAGTTACTGGCTAATACCCTCTTTTGGCATGCAAGCTACTTCCTCAATTTGACCGCATGTGTCTTCGCCTTAATACTCGTAGTGTAATTGACAGTACTTGATTTCAGGTAAATTGATGAGAATCTTTCTGATTTAAATAAGTACTTCAACATTTTTTTTTTTTTAAATAAAACAATAACTATGACAATGTAATCAGCTAGTCAGTCAGCTTAAGAATGATCCAAGGAGGGATCAAAATATCACAAATGTGAGGTGTTTGAATTTTCCTTACAAGACACAACTACTCAAGAAAGAAAATCATTGTTAAAATGGGAGCATTGGATTTTACAAAGATCAAAAATCCTTCGTTTGTATGATAATCAATAAATATTTTTACTTGAAAACTATCCATTGTTAGGGTTTCGAAGATCCCTAAAAATGGAAACTATCCATTGTTTGTGTTTCGCAGATCCCTAAAAATGGAAACTATCCATTGTTTGGGTTTCGCAGATCCCTAAAAATGGAAACTATCCATTGTTTAGGTTTCAGAGATCCCTAAAAATAAAAACTATTCATTGTTTGGGTTTCGTAGATCCCTAAAAATGAAAACTATCCATTGTTTGGGCTTCGTAGATTGTCCTCGAAACCCTTATGCCTAGGATAATGTCTCTGTCTATTGTCTATCCATCAGACTTTGGGTCATATCTCCTGAACCGTTCAAGTTAGAGAATTTAAATTTAAAACACTGGCGCAACTTTTTGACCCACACAAGGGAAATATATAGAAAAGTTAAAAAATGCGCATGCGCAATTCACAGAAAAGTGATAAACTCCAAAAAAATTGAAGTTACTGATGAATTGATTACATAAATATACAAATTTTTATTGGTTTTCAGAAGTTAAATAAACCTAGCCCAAAAAATCGCCTTCGCCCTAACCACGCTATAGCAACTAGTCCTAAAATTTGTAAATAATTTATGCTTGTACCTTTGAATGGGGGCCAATGAAAATGTCCGGGACAAAATTAATTGACCTTGTCGTAATTACCCATAAAAAAAGTGTAACCTCACGGGGGATTGAACCAGTGACACCTTACTCCACTTCTATCTAAGTTCTTAAAACCCATTTTGTTTAAAGGAAATAATATGAAGGAGAAGGCAATACTTTACAATATTACTCCCATTTTGAAAGTAATAATGCAAAGTATAATGTTTAATGAATAAAACATGGTGTTACTAAACTTTTTAAATATTTATTTTATTGGCAAATAATGCATTGCAAATGAAAACAAAATAATGACAAGGCAATATTTAATAGGCATGTGCGAAGCCTGAACAGGGAAGTAAAATCGGGCTCCGCACAGGCCCTGAATTTTTTTTATATTTTATNCACATGTTTGTTTTGAGGGAAGATGTGCAGGTCGTATTGAAATGCCTGAACGAAAGATGTGCAGGTCGTATTGAGATGTCTGAACGAAAGATGTGCAGATCGTATAGAGATGTCTGAAGGTATATAGGTTCTGACCCAATGCGTTCTTCTATACACTGCACACTATCTGACTGATCAAGGTCTCATCCCCTCCTCAACTTATTCATTTCTTTTATTTAATTTTTTTCCCTTCTTCTTCTTCTTTCAAATTAATTCAAAAACCTTATCATTAACATTATTTTCATACACTCTATAAATAAATAAATAAAATATTAAAAAAACCTATGTGGTTTTTACATTTTGAGTTATATAACGTATTTTACTCAAGGACAAGGCACACCCGATTTTACCCATGATATAACAACGTTAAATCCCTTATTTTTTTAATTTTTTTTTTATTTCTTTTTAAAAATTAAAAAATTATAAGGAAAAAATTTATAAATTTTAATTTCGTAATTTGATTACGATTAATGTGCATTGCATGTAAAAAATAAAAGGTTACAATGCTTGAAAATGAACTAGTAATTTCATAAATTTGTTTTGCTGTACAAAGTGAAAAAGTCATACATTTCTCACAATTTTTTTTTATTTTTATTAATTTTTTTAATAAACTTAGGAGCATTTGAGGGGTAAAGGAGTTGTTTTGTATAAAAAAGCTTTATAATTTAAAATTTGCAACCACGTCTCTCCCATCCATCCGATTATATATTTTATAATCCAGGCCATTTTTTTTGTGTATTTCGTTAGCAAAAATAATAATAAGTACAACCTATTTGATATTTCACAGCACTTAATACAATAAAAAACAGAATTTTCAAAAAAATAAAAATCAAAGTAGGTTCTAAGTAATTTAATTTAAAAAACGACGTTTCGAATTATCGTCTGTTTTCGGTCGAACTCCGTCTTGATCTGATAAAACGAATAATATTTAACAAAGACGCAAGCCACAATGCTTATAGAAGGGTATGATACCAGGCTATGAAGTTTCAAAGCTTCGTTCATGCAGTGTACAGAGCATGAAAAATTCATTTTATAAAAATTGCACTAGCAACAATAGTCACCCAATAACAAATGTACAACTTTTTACAAAATAAAAGCCCCAAGTTAAAATTTTTGTTAATAATAAATTACGAACGAAAGCTTTACAATCGTTAAATAGATAGATTTTTTGTATAACGGTATAGAATAAAGAGGAAAAGCGGGGAGCTAGTGGGACGGGGGACGTGGGGGCCAGACGTCGCGTAGTGAGCGGAGGCGAGGGGTGTGGGCGAGTCGGCCGGAGAGGCAGCGGCCCGGACGGACCTCACTGGGGGGGTGGAGGGCCGGGTCCGCTGCCCTCGGCGCCGAGTCAGACGTCGTGCGCCGAGGCCGAGGAGGACGGTGACCTCGAGTGGATCACCACCTTGTGACCTGACCCGAGCGACTGGACGGCCGTGTCCGCGGGGGCGGGCGTCGTAGGCGAGCCTCCCGGACTGTCGGACCTGCCCTTGCACCTGTGCTTCCTCCAGGCCGTCTGTATTAACCTGGCGCAGTATTCCTCTCTCTGTCGCCATAGTGTCGAGGACACTGGGTCGTAGCCTTCTTCGTCCGGCCGGCCCGGTGCCACCTCTCCCAACTCGCTCGACTCTTCGATCGGGTTTCCTTTCCTCGCGAAGAAGTCTTTTGTAAGTGCGTCGAGAATGTCGACGCAGAACATGAGATCGCCTTTGCATATGGGTATGTCCATAGAGACGATCTTGTATTTATTAGGTTTGTGAATTTGTAACGGAGGTTCCAGCACGTCCAAAAAGTCGGAGAGTTGCTGGTACTTGATGTACTGAGTGCCGTCCGGGTCGAACTGTTGCCAGATCTCGTAGTACATGTCGTAGTCGTCGTCGGTAAGACCTTCTTGGACGTCCTCCGTAGCTTGAGAGTAGTTCTCGAGGATGACGGCGATGTACATGTTTATGACGATGAGGAAGGAGATGACCAGGTAGGAGAGGAGGAAGGCGATGCCGGTCGTGGCGTTGCCGCAGTCTCCGGGTTCCCCCAGGTCAGGTTTCGGGTCTTTGCAGTCCTCTTCGTTTATGATTCCGTCTAGCACGCCATCCCAACCGGCCGAGGTAGACATCTGCAAACAAACCAACCCGTCCCATTAAACTTTCACTTGGAAATATCCCTCACTAAACATATGCGGAATTTGTTATAACAATCTCTAGATAATATTAGTTTAACCACTCAACAGACCAAACAGTTATTATTTACCTGAAATAGTAATATCATCGATTGTCCGAAGGTTCTAAAATTGTAGACATCGTCTAGACCTCCACCATTTTTAACGTTCATAAAGAACGACATTCCGAATATCGCGAAAATGAACATGACAAGGAAAAGTAGAAGGCAGATATTGAACAAGGCAGGCAAGGACATGGCCAAGGCGAAGAGCAGCGTTCTGATACCCTTGGCTCCTTTGACCAACCTGAGTACTCGACCGACCTTCGCCACCCTCACCACTCGAAGCAAGGTCGGACTCACGAAGTATTTCTCGATAAATTCGCTCAAAGCCAATCCTGTAACATTCAGTAAGGTAATTAGCCACCAGATTACAAACACGGAAGGGAAATAAACTCATATAAACATCATTTCTAATTCTTTTGTTATTAGTGAGAAATTAAATATGTATTTACAAAAATATGTAAAGCAGCCCCTACACGGTCAAGCCGCTTGATCAAAACAGCGCGTCAAGCAATGGTGTCAAGCATGATTGATAGTCTAGGAACCGGTTTGATGTTTGAGTCAAGCCTTGAAGGAGATTGATGGAAAGTTTGAATGAGTCAAGCGGCTTGACGGAATGCTTGATAGTCTAGAACAATTTTGATCAAGCATTCCGTCAATCACCTGCTCAACTTCCCAAATCCTGATCCGAAATCATAGCCATGGTATCTACACAATACTGATTCACAGGAGGAGCAGTTCCCTAGTCGAAAATTCCGTTACAAATGTGTGTTGATGAAGAGATTAATGGGATGGTTGATGCTTGATGCGCCCCAAGGTGGGCTTGAAGGTCGTGACAATCAGCTTGATGCGATGTTTTGATCAAGCGGCTTGACCGTGTAGGGGCTGCTTAATAGTCATTTGCACGAAACTTACCGAGCATAGAAAGTATTACGACGACGAAATCAAAGAGGTTCCAGGGCTCTTTGAAATAATGGTACCGAAGAGCGAACACCTTGAGGGCGCACTCGGAAGAGAAGATCACTATGAAGATGGCGTTCAACCCTTCCAGTATACTTTGATGTAGTTCTGTCGGATTGTAGCAGTCGAGCGTCATCGTCAACATGTTGACGCCGATGAACAACATGATAATCATGTCAAACTTTTTATTGCTGACCACTTCGAAAGCTATCGCTTGCGGTTTCCACTGTTAACAAATGATCAATGTACGATTAGTACCTCATAGGGTAATTTATCAAATTGCAGAGTTAAATTAATCGGTATGAAAAGAAAATTATTAGAATAAAGTGTCTTCAATTGCTCATAACCAAACAAATAAATAAAAAAAAAACATTAAACGTTATTTAGAAGACCTATTCTAATGATTAAATTTGAAGAATGTGCCCTGCATAGGAGTATGCTCACCATTCAAAACATCAGCAATTCGTATCAGCATGTAATGACATTTCTTTCTGCTTAACACTTAAGATACTGAATAAGTACTTGTAAAAAGGATGGTAGAATTAGGTGCACATTTTTAGATTTAGGCTTTGGTATTTATAATATAATATATGATTGAAAATCAAAAGGAGATATATTGTTGAAAACAGAATCAGAATTTTTGGAGTCGGATACGTTTTAATTTTGAACTAGAAATATAATTTAGGATTGTCAATAAAGATCAAGTTCTTACTTTAGGTCTTGGAGTGGCTTTGAGGGGCTTTTTCGAGCCCATCTTTTTCATGGCATTGTAGTACTTTTTCTGATCCTCTGTCATGAACATTTCTAGGGATCCACCAGCCTGTGAAAATAAGGAAATACAAATTAAATTATATATATTAATGATTTATAAATGAATTTATCTATGATCCCTGTGATCTATTTTTATCTCTGGTTTTGTTAGATTTAGTTTCGTTACATGATGCAATTTCTTAAATCCAATCCGAAATTGTCAAAAGAGTCAATAAACAAAGTAAAATCGAGATCCCTTTCACCGTCCGTATTCTCAACAGCAATAGAATCGGATTGGATCGCACTCAGTTGTGTAGATATGCATTTTAAATTGGAAAGATACCCAATCACCGAGAAACAACTGTCGTGAACATGATCCGATCCGATCAAATGCGATTTGACTTGCCTCGACCTTGAGACGGATCACTATAAACTCCACCTTGGTTAATACAGTCCACATCGCATTGAATCGGACATATTTCGATTTAATGTAGAGAAACAAGAAAATCTCCATGTTTATATGAAAAATGTATAAAGCCACAGGAAACCTAGGAAGTATTAAAATTTAGAACTTAGTTTAATTTATGTAAATTTGACTGAGAATAGTTTAATAAAAGATTTAGTTTAGATTTTAATTAGCCATTTGCTGGTATTTAGTAAACATAATCAATTGATAAATCCAGGTATTGTTCCGTCTCTCGTACCTTTTTCTTTTGTTCGTTGAAGTTGTCGATAATCACACCAATGAATAGATTGAGCGTAAAAAATGAGCCAAAAATAATGAAGAATACAAAGTATAAATACATGAAAACATTTGATTCTCTCTTTGGCTGTATTAATTTCTGAAACAAACAAAAAAAATAATTAAATTATAATTCATTAAAATATTTAGTAGATGCAAAGAAAATAATTTAAATAGTAAGTCCTTCCTATTATTAGTCCCTTCAGGAGTTAAATGAATAGGATTGAAATGTACTAAAGCGAAAGGGCCAATAAGAGTACCGCTAGAGTCAAGGATCTTATATAAAGGGGATAGAGGGTTGCGGCAAAAAAGTGACCCCATGGAGATATGTAAAATATGAGCTCCACTGGGACAAATTACCTTCCTCTTGGTTATAGGTTACCAAGAAACGTGCAGCAGGTTATCAACAGATTGAGTTACACTCCCTTGCGTTATATTCTCCTGTGCGTTGTATTTCTTATTTTGTGCTGTTTGCGATTGATATTTGAACTATATTTAGCAGTTTGTAGTGACTTGTTTTGCATTATTTATAATTAAGAGTTAATAATCAGTTTATAATCTGATTCAAAATTAACCAGAAGTAAACCTTGAAATTATCAAAAAAGTAATTTGTCCCAGTTCAAAGGTCGTGGAGCATGCGCAGTATGATTTTTCTTCCTACAATTTCTCTTACCTCTACGGAGTCACTATTTTGCCTTAAACCCCTTCTTATCATTCCATCCCCTTTATATAAGATCCTTGTCTAGAGTGCATGCTGGTGTCAATTTACATTCAGATCCCTCAATCAGGTACGAGAATTAAAATATTTCAGTTAAAGTGGACTGTATGGTTGTTTATAACCTTTTTATTGGATATGGAGGCCGATTCTGTAACTTTTTTTTTATAAATATCCACTTTGACATTATTTATCAAACATCGCTATTTATCAAAGTGTTGTTATATAATGTAGTGAATCTGTAAAGTGATACCAGCGCTGTATATGGCCGTATACCGAACTACGGATTGACAGCGTCCTTTTTATTGGATATTTTATAGTCATTTCTGTCAGAAAACAAGGAAAGTGAATGAAAACAAACATAATTGTGTCACTTTGTTTTGGTTTATAGCATTTGATATATAACAACATAACCTGACGAATTATATCAACAACAATTTCGAGTGGCTATATATCAAACTTTATTTATCGATTTCTCCTTATATAACAACAGACAAAGTTACAGATTCACCTTGACAGGTTGCGCGCGCATCTTCATAACAACAATTTGATAAATAACAACATGAAAAGGGAGGTTCCAAAGTTACAGAATCGGCCCAATGGTTACGATTAACAACTACTACTTCTTTGCTTTAGCTTGTTATTTTTTTTAAAATATCTTATTCCCAAGCAGCACAACTGATCCAAAAGACATCCCTGGGATATCCTATTGGCCAGATTTGAGCCTGTTCATAATCATTGATCCATGGGTTCTCCTGTGGTTATCCCATTTTTGATGCATTGGGTCATCCTAAGGATGTCTTATGGATATCCTTATCGGATTGTCCAGTTTAGAGTATCCTATGGACATCCAGTTGGGGGGGGGGGGGGTTATATTAAAATAGTTGCATAAAAATAAGTAATGGTTTCATGCAACGTACTTCTCTTGCATCGACAGCGTCATGCATAATTTGCAACCATCCTTTGAAGGTTGCGACCTGGAATAAACACAAGTAGGCCATGCCTACATGATCGAAGTTCATTCGACTGTTCTTCCAAGTCAGATGCTCGGCATCGCAAGCCTCTTTATTAGGAATAATTTCATCATCCATTCTCTCCCCAGTTACATTGTCTACGCACTGAAAAAAAATAAAATAATGAGATTACGAAATTTACCATATTTTGTAAAAGATTTAATATATGATGAAAAATAAACTAATTGTATAATTTAATTATATGTTATCATACTCTATAGTATTTGCCAGCGAAGAGCTGTACGCCCATGATGGCAAAAATGAGCCAGAAGATAAGACACACGAGGAGCACGTTGAAGATGGATGGAATAGCCTGAACCAAAGCGTTGACCACAACCTAACAAACACACAAATCAATATTAATTATTGATAATTGATTAATAAACCAAGTTAATTATTAAAGTCGTTTTATTCTAAAACAATTTGGATTGGATTTGTTTTCATAAATTGTCCTAGTTGTTCATTTACAAGCAGATATTAAACAATACGTCATTCAAAGTTATCTAATAAAACTTTTGATGATAAAGTCAAAGAACTTATAGACGAATATTTGTAGGGTTTAGTTAAGTAATAAGTACAATTTAAATTCATGGTCTTTATCATTTTTGTGATCAAATGATACTTGACATACCTGTGTCATAAAATCTTTGAATCATACTTGCATTATAATTCTACTCTTCTCTTGTTACCATATTATATATAATTTCTTCTTCCGAGTTTAGTGCGAAGGTAACGAAGAAATCAATGCTAACATATTTAGAGATACGAAGCTATTAAATGCTTAAATTTTTCTCTTACCTCTCTCATGTTTTTTGCAAACATAAGATATTTAAGTTTTTAAAGTTATCAGAAGTCTTTTAACTTTTCAAGCTTTTAGCTACAAAGTTGCCAGAAGTCTTTTAACTTTTCAAGCTTTTAGCTACAAAGTTGCCAGAAGTCTTTTAACTTTTCAAGCTTTTAGCTACAAAGTTGCCAGAAGTCTTTTAACTTTTACAAAGTTGCCAGAAGTCTTTTAACTTTTCAAGCTTTTAGCTACAAAGTTGCCAGAAGTCTTCAAACTTTGAAGTACATTGAAGCAATAAATGAAAATGTACATTTACCATAAAAATGTGAGACTTCTATTGCATCAATCGGTTTATACAAAATTCTACTAAATCTTCAAATTGATCGATAGAAGGAAGCTTAAAGCATTGAATTTATTTTTAGTTTTAGGAAGGAAGTGTTCTCAAAAGTCTAATAGATATGAAATCATTAAAACTTCATATTTTTATTTCTCATTTGAAGAGTTAGATTTATAAATTGGCTGAAGAGATAAGAGTGAAGAGAAGTTTAAATGCAATTATAAGGATCAATAAGTCTTCTTAAAGATCCTTATAAGTTACTCCCTTAGTTCTTCTGGAGGAGACTATAGTTAAAAATTAAGATTAAAGTTTGCTAAAGTGCTAATAAAGAAATATGATGGTTAAGTCTGTTCAATGGACTCTTAACCACTTTTAGTATAAAAAGTTCTTTTCTCCTGGATCGTATATATATATAAAGGATTAAAAAGTGCTTAAAAATAAAAATAATAAAAGAGCCCGGATAAAGAAATTCAGCTAAATAGATTCTTATCCTGGTTTATCCTTATTTCTTTAGCAGAAATACGAAAGGATTTGAGCGTGCTGAAGTCAAAAATTTAAGAGTGAGCAGCAAAAATTTGCTTAATTGATTTTAGTTCTTTGTGAGAAAAAAAAAATATGTATCTATAAGTATATAACATTTCTTGAAAGAAAAAGTAATAATCAATTCGTCTTCTCAATTGACTTTATTGGCCATAAGTTGCAGTAATTAAGCTGTACACTTTGAGTTTGTAGGTCATAAAAAGATTTTAAAGTGTTTCAAAGTCGAAAATAAAAATCCTTTTCGTAGATGCAGGTTTATTTTTTATTCTTCAGAAGATAATCAAGGATGTTGAAGTTAGGATTTGCTTTAACATCTGTAGAACTTTTCCATGAATAAAACAAGAGCTAATTTGAGCTAAAGATCCGAAAAATAAATAGTGAAATCTTTAGGATTCATAGTAAGATAAATTAATTAAAAAATATATATCATTCCATCCTCCTGCATTATAGCTCATTGGTAGTTTCATGATATTTTCTTAACTAAAGTCACATGATCATTAGTTATCACGATCATGAACATAGTGAGAACTTGATTATCTATAAAGAAATGTGAATTTTCTTTAATTTGTTCAAAATTTAGTTTCTTCTAATTTAGAGCAATTTCAAGTGATTTTTTTTAGACGATTTTCATTGGTGCTATGTTTCACTTAATCTCATTAAAATTAAATGATGTCTAAAAATTGATTTTTCTTTCCTTTCAATTTTTTTAAAAATGATTTTTAAATTTAAGCTCTCTTTTTTGAAACTGTGTAAAGCGGATTATAATCAAATCATTTTGTGCCAGTAGATCATCGCTAATATTTTATTTCTATGCACTTATTTATATTAGGTACATATTTACAAATAAACTTATTTGTATCTATTTAATTTTATATACTTTTTATAATGGAATTGAACTTATCGTAATGTACGGTGTCTACGTAAATTTCAATTATCTAGCATTGAGTATTAAGCGTTAATTACTTAATGAATACAATTAAATAAAAATTCCCTAAGACAGTGAATGCCCCAAAAAATTTAAAAGCTTTATTTAATTAAAATTTATTTAAATGTTTAAATTAAACTTCTTTTTTAACATAGGAAAAAAAAAATATCCCTTCCAATTTCGCTGGAAATTTAATTTTTTCTTTAACATAAGTTGGCAATGGATTTTACTATAGTATCAATTACTTTTTTCCAAGTTCCTTTTTTTCATAATCGTAGATAAGTTTTTACACAAATTATCTACATTATTTCTTATTATCTTAAATATAAGCAAAATGTGATATTGCATTTAGGTATCACTGTCTAAGGAAATATAGATTAAATAACAAATACATACAAAATTGATTTTTTGTTTATGAGTATATATGCATAGTATTAATCTTGTAATAAAATTATACATAATTTTATATAATATAAAAAAAAAAAAAAATTAAAATGACTAAAGTAATAAATTAATTAAACAATAGCAAGCTATAGCTAAAGAAAAATGTAAACAATCTAATAATTCGTAACAAACAAACATGCAAATGACGATATATTTAACAATACGTATAACATGCAACATGCAAGACTAAGTTGAAAGAATAAATCACCTATTACGTTTATGAATTGAACTCATAAACATGTACATTCATTAACATTATTTTGTTTAGTTAACTAAACAAATTAATTTCTTCTTAATCAAATAAGGCACTGTTAGGTGTGTTCCATTTCTAAGTCATTTCAAATTTTCGTATTTACAATTATAAATGAACATATTTCCAAAATTGACCATTAACTAACTAAAATCTAACACATCTCACCTTTTGCATTTACAGCTATTTATTCAGAAACTAAATTTTTCCTAGGAAAACTAAGGGGAACTGTATTTTCTATCATTTTAAAGGGGCTAAGATATATGGTTAGAACTGTATTTAAGTGGACTACATTTTAAAATTGTATACTCAAAATCGTCGGAACCGAGAATTTTTTTTTTTTTTCAATTTCAATTCAAATTTAGTGTTGAAAATAATAGTTTACTCAATTTCGCCTTGAGATATGATTTTACTGAACCTGAATGCTAATTTTTTCATCGAAACCAACTTAGTAGTTTATAGGCCACTGTGGCCAGACTACAAACTAAATACGATGATTTATTTATTTATTTTTTTTTTTAACTTTTTTGACTTAGGAGACCACAAAACCTAACTTTAAAATGGATTATCCATGTTTATCCATCAAATTCTGAAAATAAAATTTCCTCGTCCTCGTGGGGAACTTTCTCTCTATGTAAGAAAAAGTAAAAACCCTCTAATGTAAAGAATTATTTTTGTTTTTGATTTTTTAATAAACAAATAGGAACTCATTTTTACGTTTTTGGTAGTATTCATACTACGGAACATTTAAATTTTAATTTAAATCAAAAAATATGTATCTATAAGTATATAACATTTCTTTAGACTGGAAATTGAATTTTGGGCATCTAAAGATTTAAATAATTATTAAATACATGCATAAAATATCAAAATAATTTTGTGAGGGACAGAATGCCCCATATTCATATGCGGCATCTGTCCCTCTGAAGTAGTGCGGCATCTGTCCCGATTTGAAGGGCAAGATGCCGCACCGCCATTTTTTTTTCGATAATTTAGAGAAACAGAAAAAATAGATTAACAATCAGAAAGATAGCATATTATTCCACAAATTACATTAATTAACTTTATTTAAAATTACTTTAGTAGAAGTAGAACACAGTCTGAAAAATTGGAGAGAATAATTTTAAGTACTCCCTGTGATACTGCTGATGAAACTAAGTCAAAAATATGAGTGACGCAGTGCCGTCTTCAACTTAGAAATAAATGAGAAGGTTAATTACGTGTAAAGGTAAAAT